>JAXFYN010000463.1:0-63325 GCA_036172215.1 Camellia granthamiana
CGCCAGAATTCGATCTCCACTGACCAAAATGTAGCCCTTGACATGCTCGTCATTTTGGTATAAGGAACTAGTACCAAAATATCAATAGATCTAGGTAGACCAAAGAAGAAGTGAGGGTTTGTGGTGCTTTTCAGGGAGAGATGAGAGAAAAGATGGAAAAAGAGATTTTAGAGAGAGATATGAGTTGGAATGAAAGAAAAATAAAAAAGGGATCAAAATTATAGCTAGTGGGTGCAAATTTCAAGATAGCTCACGCGTCTGGCCACACGTACGGAGCCTCCCTTTCGCATGTGTGGGAAATCTCACCGTACGTGCAGTTTACTGCAGTCCCAAATCACTTTGTTCTCCCTTCACCGCACGTGTGGCCTCACCGCATTTCTGTTTTTCGTCCTTACGCCCGAAACTCAAAAATTTGAAAGTCAAAAATATTAAAGAACTGATACACAATGTAAATTCTCAACTTCGACACGCCACAAGACGCCCAAAACTTCAGAAGCAAAAAAGATAAATCCAAAATGAAAGCTCAAGTTGGATCCGAAACCCGAAATGTCACAAATGGTGATTGAGGCCTATCTTTAGAGTGGTTTTTCAGTGACATTTTTTTGACTAAAATATGAGGTGAAAAAAATTAAACATTTTGGAAACGGCTTTTTAATTTTTTTTTTTTATGAAAAAACGTATAAAAAATGGAGTCAATGGGAGTAAATATTTGATTATTCTGTACGAGTTAAAATTTGTTCAAAATTTTAAAAATTTTAAATTTTTTTAACTAAATAAATTACTTTTCAAAATAAGCATGAGTCCACTCATTAGCCTACCATCACTCCTTTTTTATGCTACAATGGCAGAGTCCCATGGCCAATGACACTAAACTATTGACACACCAACTACAGACTTAGAGCATCTCTAGTGGTGTAGCCAAATTTGTGTGTTAAGAGCATCTTCAATGGTTTTCTATTTTGGTTGCCAATGCTACAATATGGCACCTTTGGATAAAAAGGGCTTCTTCAATGGAAAAATAAATGAGTTGCCAAATTTGGCACAAGCTTTGGCAAAAGCAAAATCTGCCAGATCGCCCAAAACCCAACCAATTCCTTCCTTCCCTCCCTTTCTCATCCTTCCAAGCAAAAACTATTGAAAATAGAGTAAATTTTTTTAAAACAAAATTCACCAAATTAAAAACAAATTTTTTATTTTTAGATTCATACCTTTTATTTATTTATTTTTTTTTTACAGATTCACAGAAAACAACAACCACAATCAACCAAATTTTTTTAAAAAATATTGGTAATCTCAAACAAATTTCAAAAAATCTCAAGAAATCTCAAGCAAACAGCAACAATCTTAAGCAAAGTCAAGCAATCTCAAGCAAAGTGGTATAAATCTAAATTTTTTAAACAATAAATACCTGGATTTCAATATGTTTTACGAATTTGGGTTTGTGATTTACGATTTGCAAAGAGGGGTTGCGAATAGGGCTCATTGATTTGCGATCTGGGAAATGTCTCCCTAATTTGTGATCTTCGTTTTCATCTTCCTTGTGGTATATGAAGAGGGGTTTGTGTTCTTTGATATCGTCGAGTGATGTTCACCAAAGAAGGGTCAGTGATTTTTGATCCTCGCCGATTAATGTTCGTTAGAGGGAAACAAAAGAGATGGATAGAAAAAGAAGGGTGGTGTAGCTCGACTGTTTTTGCGCCCCCCTTTCGGAGAGCTCGAATTGGTCCTACAGTTCGGACTCCTGTCACGGTTCTGAATCTAATCTCACAAAATGCAATGTGAAACTGATAAACACCAAAGAGTCCAAATCCGGCAATTGGTTTTGAAAAATCAGTTTTGAATCAAAAAGTGCCAAAAATGGACTGCTTTGCCAAATTACAAAATTGCCACCTAAATATTTTATTTTGGGAAAATTTAGGAAACCCTGACTTGTGCTAAAGGCCACGTGTCCGTCATCACCAAAGTTGTCTCGGCTCGAGAACTTGGGTACGAAGGGGGAATGTCATGAAATGAGCACCCTCGCTGGCCTGATCAAAGGATCGGCCTCTACTAACCATGATATGTTGTTTTATAAACCTCATGTGTTCTTATTCCGGTTATTAGCTAGCTTTACTATGTGACACACACACGAGCAAGTATAGACTAAAATTGCAAGAATTGGAACAAAGCAACTCATGTTTGTTTTCGAAAATGGTTTGAATTTGCCACCCTCAAGTGGGCTAAAATGCGGATTTGCCATCAAACATGATGGGCTTAAAAACATGATTTGCCACTTCGCAAAGTGGGCTTAAAACTTACAATCATTGAATTGTTCCAATTCAAGCAACAAAACCTTTATCCACAGGCATTCATACAATTTAGCATTTAAGCACATAGCCTCATGGTAAACATGCGAAACATGGTAACATGGCAAACACACTCATGCAAGCATGCTAAAGCGTAAAAGCTTAGCGAGTACTCCAAGCCAAAACAAAAAAAACTAGTTAGAAAGATTGCATGATCCTAGCTATACAAGATGCCTAATGCAACACATGCAATATGAAATTAATAGGCTCGGCTACTAATATGGCACATGATTCGATTCAATTTGATAACATGCTTTCAACATGCTTTCAACACGTATTTCAAAGAAATATTGAAATTACAATGCAGTTTGAATGATGCGCCGAGCCTCAATGTATACAAGACAAATGAATAGATGCAAACATGCAAGCATAAGGTATGCTAATTGAAAATGTTCCTAAACTAACCATCGAAAGCGGTTAAATAAAAGGAAGAAAGACGCGGGGTTGGAAGACATGCACACATGCACGCATGCTTATTACAACATTGTACCCTCGCGAAGGAAGGTCCGAATGAATAAGAGCTAAGCTAATCTAAGCTAAGCTAACTAATCTAATTAAGCTAATTAGACTAATTATTACAAACCAAACGAATAACTAGCAAACTAATTACTAATTATTACAACACTTAACTAATTAGCAACTAATTAATTAAAACAACATGCACACTAACTAAACATGCAAAGCACTAAACTACATTGCCTCAGCTCTGCTTCCGGAAGTGGAGGATGCATGCACTTGGTTTTTCGCCCCGAAAAGCCTTCTGTTTTGTTCCCGAGAGGCTATGTTTGCAGGGTTGAACATAATCCAAGAACTTTCTGCTCCACCTTGCCAAATCAATGCTGAGAATTGCACCAGTGGCCTGCCAGCCATGATTGGTTGCTGCCGGCCACTTGCTGGCCAAAAAAGTGTGCTGTCGGCCAAAAGTGAACCACTGTTGGCCATCAGTAAGCCACTGCCGACCACTGGTGTTCTAAGTCACCACACTGCAATAGAGCACAAACAGAGAAAAAAATGAGGGTTTTCCAAGGATATGTTTGTACTGTGCCCCTCCCTATTATCTCAAAATCTCAAAGGAGTGGCACTCTTGGATCCAAAACCACCAATCAAGCATTTTTAATGCATGATGGCCAAGGAACCAAGGAGTACATTCTCAATGAATGCACAAATATGACACAAAGGACCACCACCCTATCATGCATGATCAAGGGTGATGGAGACAAAGGAGATTGACTTATTTCATCACTTTGAGTATGAAATGCTCCAATCTACCTTGTGTTCAATATAACGTCCGATTGAACACATGCAATGCAACACAACAAAGCTTAACTGGCTCAAGTTTTACTTCTTCAATTTTATTTACTCATTTTAGTTACCGATCCACTCTTTAACCGATTGAGTCCAAAGTGAGAGTCCTCTAATGAGAGAGGTGTCAACCAAGGGATGACTTAAGGCATGAGAGAGATTATGTCGTTGGTTAGTAGAAACCCCCAAAAGAGGATTAAAACCATTAAGCACAAGTCTCAATCTCAAGCTTAAACACAACCCTAAGGCTAACCAACCCCCAAAGCAAATGAAAAAGTGAAGAAATGAGAGAGGTTGCAGATATTTTAGTGCTGGAAATACATGCAAAATGATACTACAATACGCAAGCAACTCATGCAAAGCATATTCAAAAGCCAAAAACACCAAACTAGTGAAGATCACAACACTATAAGCATGCAATACAAAGCTCCAAAGGCACATACAGTTCAAAAAAGTCCTAAAACAGCCTGAGAGGAGTCCTAAAATATGCTTGAAGCATGCTAAAAACAGCTAGAATAAGAGGCCAACACATAGCACACACTAGACTATTAAGCACCATTACTCTACAAGCATACAAAGCAAGCCTCAAGTGACTTAACCAGCCCCAAACAGAGATAAGACAGGTCAAAATAGTAGCAAAAACATGCTGAGATCAAGTCACAAAATGCTAGAAAAACATGGTCACATGTTAAGCTATCTATACATGCAAACAAGACACAAGGAGGGGAGGCTAACCCCTCCACTTTTGGACTTCAAAACAAAGTTTTTGCCACTGAAATAACTCTGATTTTCAGTGGTTAGAAAGGCCAAAAAGTTTGATTTAAACAACCTTGAAAGATGGCACAACAACTTAGCAAGCAAGCCACAATAAGGGTGGACCACCCCTAACTCCAATTAAACCTCAAACCACCATTTCAGTCCATAAAAATAGAGATTTTCAGAGGTTAAAACCAGCCTCAAAACAGCATGCAAAGATGGCAAAAACAAGTATTTGAATTGAACTTAAAACAAAAGTGTTCTACCTTTTGAAGACAAGATGCACTTTAGACACCAAAATCAAACAAAACCAAGCCAATATCCTCTTCTGAAGCTCAAAGAGGGTCTCAAGTAGCCTCAACTCAATGGTACTCAAGTTTGATCAAGGGCTTATACACAAAAGTGTAGAGAATTTAGGCTTTAAGGCACAAAATATCAAGAGAGAGAGAATTCTAGAGAGAGAGAGAATTTTTTTGTCTTCAAAATTTTCTAACCCTTGCATATGCAAGAGGGGTCCTCTATATATAGAAAATGCAAAATCCCCTCAAAGAGATCCGACCATACACGTGCAAGCAGATGGCTCAATCTGTGCAAATAGCTGCCACAAAATATCAGTAAATATCTACTGATACATTGGTGGCTAGTCGGCTATCAGTGATGGCCGACATGGGCTCATTGATGGCCGACAGGACAAAATCCATGGCCGACAGTGCCCAAACATGGCCGACAATACATCAAAAACAACATGTTGAAAGGACCTAAACATGGTCCAAAAATGGGACAAAATTGATGCAGGGTTTGGAAAGCTCAAAGCTGTGGTGTTCCGCCGTGGATTTCGAGTGCTCGACGAGTAATCAAACTCATCATCGGATGTACCTGCGAGAACATCCAAGTCTTGAGGACGGTCAAAAATGGGGTTGTCTACAGGTGGGAAGTCGATTGTGAGGGACCGAGATTGAGAGAAATATGAGGGTTCTTCTAGTGATACTCCATTTGGTAGTGGTGGTGGTGGGTTTTGGGCAAGAGACAAGGGAGAACAATGGAGAGAGAGAATGAGGGAGGTTAGTAAGAAGGTTTGAGATTGAAAGAGCAGAAATGAGAGAATGGGAGAATGAAAAAGATGGAGAGAGACAGAGTGGTTCTAATAATATATATATATATATCCCAATGTGAGCCATTAGATCACATCATCCAACGATTAGAAAATGGGTGGTTGTGAAGGTTCTAATGCATTATTCTCTCTCTCTCTCTCTCTCTCTCTCTCTCTCTCAACAACTACATATGCAACAAGTATATGTTTGAACAGCTATAAACGACTATAAAATATTCGAGGAACTCTCAATGGTAATATTTTGAAAAGTATAAATACAAACCCCTATCTCAACATATTTCCATACATTTCTGCTATTTCAACATTTTTCTTATTTCTTCTCATACTTTTTCACACAATAACTATGGAAGGCTTAGCAATCTATAGAGCTTGGAGTCACATTAGTCAAGACCCAATTGTTGGCAACTCACAATCGCAGACTCAATTTTGGGGGCGGATTTTTGAAAATTATTGCTCCCTTGTGAGCGATCAGTCAAGAACACAAGTGTCTATTCAATCTCGATGGGGTAAAATCCTAAAGTGTTGCAACAAATTTCATGGGTGTTTAGTGCAAGTCGATAATCTACACCCAAATGGGATGTCTCCAACTAATATAGTACGATTTCATATTCTTTATTATGTTACTATTTATTTTTCTCATATCAAAATTAACTAATTTATTCTTTTAATATTTTATCCATACAGATGCTTCAAGCAAAACGTTTATACAATCAAGATGAAGAAAAACATTCTTTTGAATATTGTTGGCCAGTCTTGCAAAGTAATGTTAGGTGGCAAGATGTAGCTCCTACAAACTCGGTGAAGTTAAGGACACATGCACCATTTTACCGATTCAACCCTTGAGTCCCCTATGGACAACTTCATTTCTCTTGAAGATGGTAACAACCCAAGTGGTGATAACAATCCAAGTGGTGATGGTAGTGACTCTGCAAGGGGTAAAAGACCTAGAGGTAGGAAAGCTACAAAAGAAGTACGTCAAAAAAGTCAAGTTGCTAAAGCTGAATCCTATAAATTTAACAATTTGTTGAAGACATTTAACGAACACCTCACTAAGAAGGAAATTAAAAAAATGAAAGAGAAGAAAGAAGGGTTAAAGCAATGGAGTAGATGAAAGAACTTGAGATCAAAAGGGAAGAATTTTGATAATGAGTATGGACATTTCCAATTTGGACCCTAAGGCGAAAGCTTATTACACAATGCACAAAAATGAGATCTTTGTAAAGTGGTCTACACATATAAACAACCTAAATTACTATTTTTCCCTGCTTTGTGATTCAAAAAATAATAATTTTGGGAGGGGGGGGGGGGAATGTAATAATGTAATTTATTTTTGCATTATCATTTATTTATTAATGTAATTTTTATTTGTTATTTTGAGAAAATACAAACTTATTGAAATGAAGACAATTTCATTGAAATGAAATGACATTAAGTGTCGTTAAAAAGAGAATATAAACTTAATCTAGCTCTACATGACGGGACCATGAGTGTTTAATCAGATCATTACGAATTGTGTGATGGGTTTCAGTAGATCTAATCCTCTGGCGAGTTGTAATAAATTCAACAAACTCATTGTTTGGATCACATAACACTTCAAATGGGATATTAATGGTATCTGTTTGTAGTAGTGCTACCCTACATTGATTTGCAAGGATATACGCTCGTCTTCAATAATCATATTGTGCAAAATAATGCACGTTTTTATGATGTGGTATAGATCCTCATCACTCCAAAGTCTCGTTGGAACTCTAACAATATTAAAATGTGCTTGGAACACTTCAAACGCCCTTTCGACATCCTTCTAACATATCTCTTGCATGCTCGCAAATATTAGTCTCTTTAAACCTTGAGGTTTAGATATTGTTTTGGAAATCGTTGCCTAATGAGGATAGATACCATCAGCAAAATAATATCCCCTATGTGATGGTGATTGTTGATGGTATAGTTGGTAGCAAGGGCATGTCCTCTAGTTAATTAAAAAAATAGAGGTGACCTGTCAAGAATAGTAATATTGTTAATAGAGCCCGACATGCCAAAGCAAGCATGCCAAATCCACAAGTCATAGGAGGCAACTACCTCAAGTATAACTGATAGTTTGTGCACATTTCCAGTGTAAGCACCGACATTGGCGGTTAGACAATTATCCCAATGTCAGTGCATACAATCCAAGCTCCCTAACATTATAGGAAACCCAATTTGCTCTCCTCTTGCAATAATCTGGCAACATCTGCCTCATTTGGGGATCTTAAATATACTCTTTCATAAATAGTAACAATCGTTCTGCAAAATGTTTTCAATGACTGAATTATAGTACTTTTGCCAATTCTGACGTACTCATCCACAACATCAGTGGATACGCCATATTGAAGGATCTAAAGCGCAACAGTCATCTTCTGTACACCGAATAATCCAGGAACACTGGCGGCATCATTCTTTTGGATGAAATAGTTATTACATTGTTGAATATCACATAAGATACTAACAAATAATGACTGATTCATCCGAAAACGTCTTTGAAAGTATTCTTCTAGGTAGACAGGATTCTCTGCAAAGTAATCTTTGTGTATTTGTTCGTCACCTCTAACCCTGTTACGATTAATGTATCGACGACCACTTGTGGAACCACCATTATTGTTCGTTGGTTTTCCCGTTGGGCTTGTCTTCTTTGATGTTGCATTATTAACAGTTGTATCATCATTATTTCATCATCAGATGATGAAGATTCATCAAAATCTTCATTAAAGAGGGCTTTATTGAAATTGTTCATTGTAGTAGTTTAGAGAATATAACAGTATAGAAGATATGAAAATTGTATTGTAATTTTTAGAGAAAATTCTTTTATAATTTATAGAGAAAATTGTTAAATGGTAGATAGTTGTTCGTGGGTGATTGTTGGGGGATGAATAATGGGTAATTTTTAGTGGGTGAATAATGGTGGATAGGTGGGTCAAGAATGGTGGATTGGTGGATAGGTGGATGGTAGGTCAGAATTATAGGTATCTATTCAAGACTAGTGGGTAAGTGGTTGGTGGCTTTTATTTTTTTAATTTTTAATGTAGGTAATATTTTTTTTTTTCAATTTTGTAGTGGCATGTGAATGGTGAGATGAATTATAAATTATTATTCCTTTTCAAAAATTTTAATTTATTTTAATTTTTTATATTTGTCTAGTCGAGTAAAATGTAAATATTTAATTTTTTTTAAGAATTTTTTTTTTAAAAAGGCCATAAAGACACACACACACACACACACAAAAGAAAAAATAAATAAAAAAAGAAATAAAAACAACAACAACAACAACAACAACAACAACAAAAAACTATTCAAAAAATTATATCGAAATACCTAAAAAATAGGAAAGAAAGTTGGTTGGGATTATGCCAAAATGGCATTGCACCAATGTAGCACCATTGTTATAATTTGACATTTTATTAACATGCCAAATTATAACTTTGGCAATGTAATAATAGCAACCTTCATTGGAGATGCTCTAAAGTGTGTTTTATGACAAAAATATGGAAAGTGAGACCCATTTATGTGTGCTAAGTGTTTGTTAGTTTAGAAAGTGGGTGTATACTCCAATGATATAATTAAGGTGTATGCTAAAGTGTGTTATATATGTGTGGGGTCTATTCAAATATATATATATATGTATAATAAAATTATTTTAATTATTTAAAAAAAATTACGTGTCATAATAGTATGATTTATAAAATAATAATAAAAAAAAAAAGAAAGGTAGGACATGACTTGTCAGGTTGCCAAACACTTTCTCTCTAAAAAAAATGTAGCAAGTACAGCAGCACATACTCTCTCTCTCTCCTCCGGTTACTGTGCTCACCACAGTTAACTTCATTGCTAGCAACAATACTAGCTAATAGACTACATTTTTGGCTAAAACAGTTAATAAAGACAAAAAAGACTAAAATAGTCAATAAGTCAAAATGTCACCTTACACATCAATTAATAACTTTTTCTCTCATAACCATCTATTCAACTACAAATAATAATAATAATAATAATTACGAATCATCCTAAACACACAACTTTTTTCATCTCATAAAATAGCCAAATAGCCAAAAAAATCATTAAAATAGTCAACATCCCAAACAAGTGGTAAATATGTCTTTAGATTTTATAAGGTATTACTAGTTTTTTCTAAAAAAATATATCTTTTAACTTTATTTAATTTTGAACTTTTAAAAACAATTTTTGAGAATTTTTTTTTTCGTATTTTGTGCTTTGTTACTTTTAGTGAATCCCCCCCCCCCCCCATATTGCATATTTTTGAGAAAATTAGGACACATTCCTTTACATGTTGAGAAATTATTCAATGCTCCTAGAGAAATAATTTCTCCTACATGTTTATGTTAGAGTTCTAGGACACCAAAAGTTTCATTTTGCTAGTTAAAGTCCCTAAGAATTCATATGTTAAAAGAATAAGGAAAATTTTGGATATAAATGGTCATAAATACCCTCAAACCCTACATCTTCCTCTAGATATTTGGTATCTCTCTGTAACACCCCCTCCCTCCCAAAAAAAATTGTAGAACCACCCATTCTATTTCTTATTAAACATGCGAAAATTTAATTAATCATAATCATTCGATATTAGAAACATTTCCAACATCGTGTTTCATTCATAGATGCCCTTCGAGTTTTACAAAAAAGTATCACATGCATCAATACATTCATCAATCTTAGAACATGAATCTATAGTATGTGATCTATAAGGAACAACATTAAACAAATGCGAGCCCGTGCCTTATAGGCTACAAGTTTCTAAGACTTGCTTGGTTACAACAAAAATGGGGTCATAAGCCCAATCTATCAAAGCCCTAGGCTATACAAAAAGAAAATAAGCAAAATGAGCTTAAAGCTCCAAGATCCTCCCAATCTTTCATCTTGGTGGAGGCACGCCGTCAATACCTGAAAGTTGTTTCCATGTAGGGTGAGCAAAGAGCCTAATAGAGATAACTTAATAAAATGTATGATATTTAACAATATCCTATGGTGAGATGCTAATGAAATGCCATGCGCAAAAACATGAGTTTTCCCTTTTGAAACAATGCCCTGCAAGAGTTCCAAAATCCATATTCCAAACACATTTTTTTAAAATAGAAAACAGGGCAATAAATGCAACATTGGTAATCCCTAGGCTGGTGCCTTTAGTAGGCTCTCAAAGCACTACCCAAAAACCACTTTACTAGCTCCTAACCGGAAGGAACTTGGTACCTACGTTGCACCTGTTTTTGGACTTTCACCATGGACCTAAAGCCAAATTAATTATCCACAACCACACCCCTAACCAGATTCACCACGGTTTTCACTCTTTTTTTTTTTCTTTTCTTTTTTTCTTTTTTTCTTTTTTTTCTTTTTCTTTTTCTTTTTCTTTTTTTTTCTTTTTTTCTCAAAACAAAATCATTCCCAAGATACAAAATAAGAAGTTCACAAATCCATGATATGATCAATGAGATGCATGATTTGTAAACAATTTAATTGCCTAAATCACATACAATTTCTATCATACGACAATGTTATCCTCCACCAATAGTCAAAACAGTTATCTCTAATACAAAATTTAAAGAGTTACAACAATGATTTAATCCAACACAATATCGATATTTCTAAAATCACCATGGTTTCCCAAAATCACAACATCTCATAGGTTTTATGAAAAATTAGGGCTTCTTTCTCGAAACTCACTTTCTCTTCCAAAAACCATGTCACAAAATCACCATGTGAGATTTGATTGAACAACAAGTAAAACTAAGAGAGATCCCCATTTATTGCACTAATATATAGATTTAACCAAACTCTAGCTTTCTCAAATCTTTTATTCAACAAAATAACACATAACAAACCTAAATAGCATACAAGTCATCAAGAAATCCTTACCTCAAAGCACAAAGGAAGCAGGAAGAAAGCCCCAAAAGTCGATGGTAAAGAAACAGTGATTTGCCTCGATTAGAACGAAGCCCTCGACAAACTTTACACTTTACCTCAAAGAAGCAAGATGAGGAGATGACCCAAAGTGGGCAAATCTAAAGCTCTACCGTGAAAAGTTTGAGTTTAGAGAGAGAAATAGTGGCTCACGATCTTGAGAGAGAAGGAGAGAGAAAAAAAAAGAGTAAGAAAAGAGTGTATTGAGGGTCTATTTATAGTGCTAGGTCAAATGTGGAATATTTGCCCCAAAGTCAACCAAAAGAATAAGTCAAAACCCCTAAAAAGCAAGGCCCAAAATGCTAAAGAAATACAGAAAATTTCTGTCAAGTGTCGACACATTGAAGCAGTGGTGTTTCAAGTATGTTTGCGCCAGACAGTGTGTCAACACCAGAGAGCAGTAGTGCACCGAGAATAAATAGGTCGGGTGGTGTCGACACTTAGAAGGATTAGTGTTGACACTAGAAAGCAAAACCAAACTAGGCTCATACACCCAGCTGTCACTGTGTCGACACCAGGAAGAAGTGGTGTCGACACTCAGAAACAAAACCAAAAAGGAAAACGAGTAGGTGTCGACCTCGAAAAGCCTAGTGTCGACACCCAAAACAGAATTTCAAGGTTCCTAAGATACTTTATGACAAAACTAAGTGTGAAATAACATCTCTACAAAGTCTAGATAGGATTTCACTCCACCGATATAATAATACATCCACTCAAAGGTCCCCAAAACAAAAATAATGGAATTAAAAACACTTTCCAAAGGCTTAAAGAACACAAGTGTTACACACACTCTCTCTACCTCCATATTTCATACTATCATATCTAAGACGATAACTTCAATCTTTGTCTCTCTACTATCTCTCTTCTACAAATTTGATACTATTAGATCTGGAACTGTAATGCCCAAATATTTAAATTCAATATATTATATAAATTTTTTAACAAATATAAAATAACCAATAAAACTCTTCAAGGTTAACTCACTTTGATGTAAAAGATATATCTTCCTCATTGAACAATTTCAATAATTTATACATATTTGTCCCAAAAGCATACATTCAATTATAAATATAGTTGAAGGAGTTAGAGAGATACAAAGTAAAGTACCCTAACGGCTTACAAATTCTCAAGGCAAGTCCCTTGACTACACAAAATATGGACATTCAGTCCCAAAACACATTAGCTTGGAGCATTCCACATTAACAATAGCACACGAGCCTTCATGCTTCATTCAAAACAATCCCCACCAATTCTTCAATTAGGCAGAGGCACCCCATCAAGTCTTGAAAATTTTGCTATGATAGGGATGAGCAAAATTGCTTAGTAGGAATACATTTAACGGAGTATATAATTATTTAATATGAACATGAGTATGCACGTGTAATGCCATGCAAAATATTCACTTATTCTTTTCCAAGAGATGATGCTCAATACAATTCAATTTTTAAAACCTCAACATATATGGGGTAGTAAATGAGTACTTGACCTTCCATGGTAAGAGTCCAATACATACATATATATTTATATAAGTTTTATATTGTAAAATACTCCCACATTTACTGGCTTGATACGAAAGGGCGATGGGCACCTAAAACACATAAATCTTACCACATTTACTGGCCTGATATAGAAGGGTCAGTGGACACCCAAACATATTTCCCACATTCGTCCGGCATCAAGCTTGAGATAGGGCAATTGGGCATCTAAACTCCCCGCGCGAGTACCAATTCAATACTTAACATCATCTTTTCCAAATCAATTCAACTACCTAGATTTCTATGCCATTTACCCCCTTTCCAATCTCAATAATTATCAAAGTCCAACCTTTTAACTTAAAAGCCACGAGATGAGAATGTACTGCATGAAGTGCCATGGTATCAATTATTTGAAATCCCACCAATTCCTAAGAGAGATAGAAGCAAACTTTATAAATGAAAACAAGATTCATGAATCCTCCTCATTTTCATAATCATCACCAACTGCAACATAATTCAAATTTGATCAACACTAATTCCATAATAAATCATGGATGTACACCAACCCATTTATAAAAAATGAAATTTATAAGAATAGGGTTTTGGTAAAATTTTTAGGGGTTTTCCTCTTTTTTCTCATCAAAATAAAAGATACTCAAGAATCATATATTTAAGTGTAGATAATCAACATACACTGTAGAAATTTTGGTTAAAATCCCCTCTTCATACTACACAACTCATTTAAACCAACATTTCTACTCATTAACTTTAGAAATTATGAAATCTCCTACAAAATCAAACATATACTAAGTTAAAGTACCCCTATCTCAGAGATGAGAGTCTAAGGATGAAATCCCAAAAGATGACTTCGACGAAAACACAAACCAGTCGGTCCAAAATGTTCCTCGCTCAATTTCTACGTTTATTACTCAAGAACTAGAATAGATTCTATAAGTAAATGAAATCTAGGGTTTTTGAGCTAGGGATTTTGGAAAAAAGCGAGAAGGGAAAGAAAAAGAGAGAAAAATGGAGCAAAAAGTTGATTTAAAGTGGCTGATCCTGAATAGACCGCTCAAGCCCTCATTTCGGTGCTCGAGCACTGTGAAAGCATTGATCGCTCGAGCATACAACCCTGCGCTCGAGCAAAAAATTGAAACTCCCAAAATCTCAGGCCATCTAAGGAACAGACCTCTCGAGCGGTAAGTCCTACGCTCGAGTGAACAATGCTAGCTCTTAGAATCTCAGGCCTGCGGAACAAAATACTGGATACCTTGAAAGAGTGCTTGAGTAGTAAATCCTGCAGTAGAACGAACCCTGATTTTTATTAATGTTACAGGAACTCGTCGAAAGGTATTGGCAACACGATAACATTGAGTGTAAGCTTGTCAATGAAAACCGAACCTGATAGATATCCATGGATACCTAACCCAAAATACATGGTTTTCCCTTATATTTTCCCCCCATTGGGTCGGGTCAGGTTGGGTCGGGATGGGTATCCACCCCATATCTATATATTTGACATACAGTTAAGGTTTTGTATTGTACTTCACTCTCTCCCTCTATATGGAAACAACGATCTCCAATGGCGGTTCTCTCTATTGGCTCTAACCACGGTTCCAGCTAGGTGAGCCTCTCTCTCTCTCTCTCTCTAGCGCATAGTAATTGTTTCTTCGAGATGGGAATGTTGGAGTGGTGGGTAACCTTCACGAGTTCAAGTTTTGAATTCCCAAAACCTCACATGCAATTCAAATGACCTCAACGCACTAGGAATGAATGTAAAAGTAATTTGGTTATTGTTTGAATCGATGCTTCAATTATAGAATGAATATATTCTTTGACTATTGATAGGGTTCATCGAAGTTTAGTTGTAGTGATTATATTTCTCTAATTTTTTATTTTTGATTTTTTTTGCTTTCAAAGCCAATAGCACAATATATATATTTTTTGAGTTGTATTATATATATATTTTTACTTACTAATAACTTATTTGATTGTCTCAAGATTATAAATTCGATTACTTTAAAGTAACTTTCTTAATTAATTAACTAAGTGAGTATTTGGTTTAGGAGTGTAAAAATGGCCTGCGGCCCTTGGGCGGCCCGAAACCCGCTTGCGGCCCGGGGTGGGCCCAGCCCGTTTCGGCTCGCTTGGGCCTAGGCCCAAGCCCAGCCCGAGCCTCTGGGCCTAGGGCATCATTTTGAAGCCTGACTCAACCCATGTCCTAGCCCATCGACTCACTTAAGGCCCGTTCAAGACCCGGCCCAAGACCCGGCCCGCACCGAGACCCAGTGTCTTTTTTAGTGGAAAATAATGAAATTTTGGTAGAAAAAAAATTAAAAAAACAAAAAAAATGGTCAGGCCTGGCCAAGCCCAAGGCCAGGCCCGGCCAAGCCCAAGGCCAGGCCCGGCCAAGCCCAAGGCCAGGCCCAAGCCCACTGGCTCGCCCAATGCCCAAATACCCCTTGGATCTGAGCCTAATTTTTTGGCCCGTGGGCTAGCTCGGATAGGCCCGAATTTTGGCGGGAGCCCAAGAGGCCCGACATGGGCAAAGCCGGGCCAGATTTACACCCCTAATTTGGTTATGGTGTTGAACCAAAAAATAAAAAATAAAACTAAATGTGTATTTGGTTGTGAAAAAAAAGGGGCTCAAGTTAGGTCGGGTAAAAACAACATCCATCAGGGGATAGGGATGGTAGTCCCCATAGGGGATAAGGTTGAGGTTGGGGTTGGGATGGGTATTGGGGACAGGGAATTAAAATCCGCCTGATTTCTCCCCATTGCCATTTCTAGGAGGAAGAAGAGGAGGAGGAGGAGAGAAAGAGAGATGCTGACTTTGCAAACACTTCTGGGTATTCTAGAGGTTATAATGATTACAAAACAAACTTCTCCCATTGCTTTTGTTTTTTTTTTTTTTTTTGGTAAATTATATAAATAGTCCTTATAATTTATACGATGTGTCAATTTGGTTTTATTATTTTAATTTGCTCGATTTTATCTCTTAATTTAACGGATTATGTCATTTTAGTTCAATAAATAACGGTTGTTAAGTTTGGTGGACGAAAAGTCAAACTATGTGTCAATTTGGTCCCTGTAATTTACACGATGTGTCAATTTAGTCCCTGTCAAAATTGAGCAAATTAAAATAATATGGACCAAATTGACACATTATATAAACTATAAGGACTAAATTGACATATTGTGTAGACTTTTCATTCACCAAACTTAACAACCATTATTTATTAGACTAAAATGACACAATCTGTAAAATCATTGGGCAAAATCGAACAAATTGAAACCATATGAACCAAATTGATATATCGTGTAAACTATAGGGACCATTTACATAATTTACCTCTTTTGTTTTGTTATATACAGTAATGATGGTCTTCTTTTTACATGATTTGCGGACATCGAATCATTAATAACCTTTTGAGACTCTGGTGACCTTACGAACTTATCCTAGTTCTACCTAGCACCGATAGTCAAGCGAACTAGTTTCAATTAGTTTATGGTGGGTCCATATTGTATGTTTATTTATATCATTTGGGGTTTTCATGCAGTTTTTACTTAAATCGCATATTCATTTGTTAAGTCTTACCAATATCAAATTCTTTTTATCGGTTCCTTGTGCATTTAGTTATCCATTGTAGTGTGACTTTTTCCTCGATTTTTTTGTCCTATTCGCTTACCCTTTTTGAGTGGTTAAGATTGTCTCCTTTTTTTTTTTGGTTTTAGAATTTAACTTGAGACAAATGGATACGTCAACCGGTAGTCAAATTCTTGTTTTTTTCTTTTGGTCTTAGAATTTTGCTTAATTACATGACTGTCTATCTATCATCACACTACATATATATATATATAAAGTAAACAACAGAGTTGGTGCTTATGTCGCAAAATATGCCTCTTACTGAATGGGTGGTTTCTAACTTAAAAAACAAAAATTTGTTTCTTGAAAATAACTGGTACATTTTCTTTATTGTCACCTTGTGGCAGATCTGGAAATCCCGTAATCTTTTGGTTTTCGAAAATGTAAACCACTCCATTCAAGTTAATCTCAAGGGTATATGGAACTATGCTTCGGAGATTAAAGAGGCTTTCTCCTCTCCCCTCCACCCTCTTTCAACAGCCCCTAAATCTATTCTTTGGCGCCTTCCTATTGCAGGTACACTGAAGCTCAATACCGATGGCCATAGTTCTAAATATCGGCCGGTACGGTACGTACCGGCCGATTCGTACCAGAAAACCATACCTCCGATTCGGATACTCACCGGTATACCGGTGAGAATGGAATTCACAGCCGTAGCGTCCGAGTCCCGGTACGTAGCGGCGTGAATCTGATATATGGGCCGACACGGGCCGATATAGTCCGATACGGTCTGTGTTTCTGAGTCTCTGTTTTCTTCTTGATGTGCTGAGTGGAGCTGGAAGGCCATAATAAGGTTGGTTCTCAAGATGAGAGATTACCGGTTTTGACGATACGAGACATGGATCCTATTTTGGAGGTGAATTTGATTGCTGGGTTGAAAAACAACTTGATGTTACATGAAGTTTTGAGTGTTCTCAAGGAAGAAGGAGTTGAAGGGCTATTGTGCTCTGTTTCTGATTTCTTTTTCTTTTTTTTTTTCGTCGATCTAAAGCTGAATAGGTGCCTGGGTTTGGTGGATTTGTAGATGGGTAAGAAGAGAGAGATACTTGGGTACATGGAGGTGCATGGGTTTATGGTGGATTTATAGATTCAAATGTTTTTTTTTTTTTTTACACATATACCTCTATTTATATTAATATATATATATATATATATTTTCTCAGTACAAGAAAAAAAATATTCAAATCAATTTTTTTGTTAAAAGTTTAACATACGCCAAAAATAAATACATATCATTTAGTTTAAAATGAGTCAAAAATATTCTTACATAACGAAATTTTGATTAAAATGTAACAAATTAAAATTAAAAGAGTCAAAAAAATGAATAAAATTTAGTTTTAAAGGGATTGCTAATGATTTTTAAAATTTCACGGTCGCGACACCCGATTCCCGATACGTACCGGCCGATACTACCGATACCGATACTCCACGATCGATACCGTTACGTCAGCCGATACCGCGATTTAGAACTATGCCGATGGCTGTTCTAAGGGCGATCCTGGACAAGCTGGATATGGCGGCCTTCTGCGGGATGAAACTGGGGCATGGATATGGGGATACTACGGCAATCTGGGCCACTGCTCTTCGGTGGAAGCAGAACTATGGGCCATATATAGAGGCTTGACAATTCTATTTCAAAAAGGCACCAGGAATGTGGCTATAGAGACTGATGTGACACAAGCCATTGATCTAATCCAGAATGGACCAAGCCATAATTCTCCCTTCAGAGCCATCATTGAAGATACTAAGTTTCTGATGGCCAGATGCACATGCACCCTTGGACATACATTGAGAGAAGGCAATAGAGTTGCTGATATGTTGGCCAATTTAGGTGTGGCACAAACTGAACATGTTGTGATACTTGAAGATCCTCCTGAAGCGGCCAGAGCTTTGGTTGTGGAGGACATGATTGGAGTTAATTCTGTGAGGGTTTAGGCTTTGTTGTTTTCTTCTCTTGTTTCTTAAACTTCATCTGTATCCAAAAAAATATATATATATATAACTCTAGCATATATATTGGCTGAATTATGGTGTTTCTTCTGGCTGTGACAATAGCAAACCACATGAAATTGTAACCCGTACATCTTCAAGGACAATGAAAATTGCAGGGATTTACTCTGTCCAATGCATCTATTTCAACATTTTGGGCATATTTTGCAACTTATGACCCACTAATTTGAGATATGGATGAGAGACTAAGAATGAAGAATTATGTGTGTGAGGGTAAAGAATTGACTTGTTAATGGGTGAGAAAATATTACACAAAGAAAGATTAAGAATCATGATAGATTGATTCGTCATACGTTGCTAGAGTGGAGGACTTGCATTTCTTGCTCCTGTTAAGGCAAATATTTAGAGTAAGGTTAGCCTTCATACTTGTGGTTCTAAGGTTATCACGCAACTACAAGAATCTGCACTTTTAGCGACCACTTTTAGCGACCAATATAAAAGTTAGTAGTTAAAAGTTACCTTTTGGCGACCAAATATTAATTAGTCGCGAATGATCATTATTTTTGGCGACCAAATATGAGTTGGTCGCAGAAGGTCATATTTTGGCGACCAAAAAATGAGTTGGTCACAGAAAGTGGTATGTTTTTGGCGACCAACTACAAATTTGGTCGCGGAAAGTCACATTTTGGCGACCAAAACATAAGTTGGTCGCGGAAGATAAAAAATAAGTTGGTTATGGAATTGGTGACCAAAATTTTAGTCACCAAAAACTTATTTTTCCACACCAAAAATATTTTAGTTGTCGAATATTGAGTTTTGGCTACTAAAACAATTTAGTTGCCGAATGAAAAATAAAAAATTGTTTTTTTTCTTTGGGGTCCAAAAATTTGGTCGCCAAAAACTTATTTTCAACAACCAAAAAAAATTAGTTACCAAATTAGTACTTTTAGCGACTAATATTTTAGTCGCCGTTGATTGAGATTTGGCGACTAAAAAAGTTTGTCGGCGAAGGTACCTTTTCTGCGACTAATCTGATCTTTTGGTCGCCAAAAGTTTGGGAGGAAAATTTGAAACATGGAGGCGGGAATTGAAAAATTTTTGCGACAAAAAAATTTGGTCGCCGATTAAACAGAGAGTATGTTTGCAATTTACCCATTAATTTGCTTTGCCTTTTCCTTTTGAAACAAAGCCCTATCTAATTCGTTCTTATTCACATATCCCTCTCTCTCTCTCTCTCTCTCAAAACCTCATCCCATGGCTCCAAAAGCCTTTCATCTTCGACATCCAAACTTGTCCCCACACCTTTTCCTCCATCTCCGGCACCAAGGACCTCCAAATGGTTAACCTAACCCTCCGTGTCCTCCCTCGCCCCGAGTTCTCTCAACTCCCCCGAATCTTCCAAACCCTAGGCCTCGATTACAACGAGAAAGTCCTTCCTTCGATCGGCAACGAAGTCCTTAAGGCCGTCGTCGTTCAAGTCAACGCCGATCAGCTCCTCATCGAGCGTCCCAGCGTCTCTGCATTGGTTCGCGAGAGCTTGGTTCGTCGTGCTAAGGATTTCAACATCGTTTTCGATGACGTTGCGATCACGCACTTCTTGTATGGGGTTGAGTTCTCCAAGGTCGTGGAGCAGAAGTAGGTGGCGCAGCAGGAGGCTGAGTTCTCCAAGGCCATGGAGCAGAAGTAGGTGTCACATGAATCTCTCTCTCTCTCTCTCTCTCTCTCTCTCTCTCTCTCTCTCTCACTCTCTCTCTGTATAAATACATTTGAATCGAACCTTTTCATTTGTGAATTGATCAAGTATTTTTATTCTATTTGATTCTTAATTGTTTTATATATCTATGTATAATATATGCGACTCTGTATGTACATCTAAATTTATGTCTTTTGAATTTTGGTGTTCTACTTCAAAATTAGAAAACCTATTTTATTGATTTTTATTTATTTATGCCTGTATTTTAGGAAATTTAGTCAACCTCCTCTTGTATGAATCTATAGTTATTGCTTTTGATTCACAGATAAAAGGAATTAAAGCAAGGGTTTCACAAACTCTTCGTCTGATTACCACTGTTTAGATTCAAAATTATAGGTGTAAAATGGAATTGAATAATCGATGGGATTAAAAACACAGTTCAATTGTTATTGAAATTGGAAGTCTATCAGATGTTCTGGTTGGTTCTAGAACTTCCATTCTGCTAATGTATGCCTTGTGCACTTGATGCTAAATTCCTATTCTTCTAATGTATCCCATTCTGCTTAACTGTAGGCTTTGTGGCTTGACCTTACTGGAAGTTCAACCAAATTGCTACCTTTTTGTGCACAGTTGTCCCATGTTATGGAATCCCCTTCGTGCACATTTGTTGCTTTTGTATCCTGTTGACTATAATTTTTAAGCTCAACATTGCACATTCTTTATTACAGTTCTACAAGAACTTCGAAACTGGTTTGAGAGATATTGTCTGGAAATCAGGAGATAAAACAAAAGAGGAAGCAAATGATGGTCAATATACAGTAGTAATAGCAATCACCATGTTTCAATTGAATATTGTGTAATGGCTTTTGAAGGGGTAATGGTAATGCCACAACTTTCTTTGTCGGTTCCATGCTAAAAATGGTACACAACACAAGCTAAGTATATTTGTTCCATATTGAGTGGGCCAGGGGGTTGAATCGATGCTTTCCAATTATTATCTGACTTTCGTTGACTGCTTATCATGGCCTGGTTCATTATTTGTGTTTTGGTTCAATGTGAAAAACAAATATTTCCATGTGACAGTGTCCATTTTGTTCTGCAGGTTTCTAGATTGGGCTTCAGATGTAGGGGACTTTCTAGAATACTAAATGCTCCACTCTTCCATGAAGCTGGATGTTCAATTTTAAAGGAGGCTTTTCATAAGGGAATCACCTTCTTCGACACAACAGATGTCTATGGACAAAAACATGACAATAAGATCATGATTGACAAGGTTAGTTTTCATTTTCTTTATTAGGGACCAATATTTTCCACACGATAATAACATTTTCTTTGGCAAGCTTTAGAAAGTGAAGAAGGAAAGGAAGCATAAACCACACGATTGACCTAATAAAGTCAGTATATTAGAGCAGCTAATTGTATTTATTATTCATATGGCAAAAGAATAGGTTCAGCTGAGATACGCATATCATGGACAACATATGCTTCTACTTGCATTATGTTCTCAAATTATCAAAAAAATACTCTTTTCCATTTCAGGCACTGAAGTAGCTCCCTCGAGAACAAGTTCAGTTAGCCACAAAATGTGGCATTATCTCAGTTGATTGGACTCATGTTGAGGTCAAGGGTACCCCTGACTATGTGCGACAATGCTGTGAAGCAAGTCTCAAACAGCTTGATGTGGACTATGTGCCCACCACAGAGGAGGTAAAGTACACCTGGTGCATTTTTTGACCACAAACTCTTAGTTTCCTTTTCCATTTATGAATGTAGAAAACTCCATGATTTACGAAAGGACTAGCAATATTCATCCCTAAAAAGCCCCCTTTATTGCTGATGCCTGTAAGAGAGTGTTCATCACACTTGTCCAACATCAGTAATCTATTTTTATATGCTAAAAATGTCAATTTAACTTTGAACAACTGTCACTTTAGAAAATTATCTTCACTAGTTCCGATATGGTCAAGGTAGTCGTTTGGATCAATTATCTTCACTTTGTTTCAATTTCCATACCATCTCAAAGACTCAAACAGATTTTGTTATAATAACCCTATATGCTTTTCGTAAGTCAATAAACACTATATGGAAATATTTGTTCTTTTCCCTATATTTTTTCATTAGTCGATTAAGTAGCAAAATAGCTTCCATAGTGAATCTTTGCGGCATCAAACCATATTACTCATTTAAAACTATTGTTGCATATCCTAATCTTTGTTCAACTACTTTCTCCCATAGTTTCAGCAGTTTTAGAAGTTTGTGTAGGAGACAACAGGGAGAGCAATATGGGACACCTTATCATTATTATTAGAAAAATAAAATGAGGGCATTTGGAGGATTCTATGAGCTTTAAGGAAAAAGCGAAGAAAATTGTATTGTGTGGTAGATCTTATTGTTTCGATATTATATAAATCTGAATTTTGTGTAAGCAAGATTTTCCCAGGTTCTTAGAGAGGTTTCCTATCAACTCAAAGGTTTTGGGGGAATGAAAAGTAGTGTGTGAGATTGATTTAAGGAGTGACACAGAGGTCATGCAACAGATAAGAGTTCCTGGTAGAAGACTGTTATTTGAAAAGGCCAAGAAGGCTATTTTTAGGTAATTAAATCTCTTCGTAGTTTTTACTTGTACTTCCCTTTTCAATTTCTCAATCCTCATCGTGTAGTTCCATCATATACCAAGTGCTCAGTGATGATGATCATTCTGTATTATACCTACTTACAGATCAATTTACCATATAGTTTGAATTGTATTTTAAAGGTTATTGCAGCTCTCATCTTTTCTTCTGTTTTTATTTTATTTTATTTATTTTGTCCAAAATCTATATTGTATTTAGCATAATCAAATTCTAAATTTTAGGATTGCTGAAGTTAATAACTAATGTTGTTGAGTACTTTCAATGTTTTCTGAAATTGTAAACTCATTTTTGATTATTGTGTGTTGAAATAGACAATGGCATGGATATTAGACGAGTACTCGAAATTTCATGGCTACTCACCCACTGTGGTGACTGGTAAACCTATTGTAAGTAAACATAGACTGGTTTGTAATTGGCATTACTTTTTTATTTTTTCTTCTCATGGTTGCTGATGCTTTTGCTCTACGTTATATTAATAGCTGTTTGATGAAACCAAACTTTCAAAGTACACATATTGTGAATACAATGTATAAATAAAAAAGTTTTCATTCACATCCACTTGGAAATTTCATAGTTTCTTATCTTTCTAGCCTTCTTGACATGGTATGCAAGAGTATGTAGATTTTTCAACCATTCAAGTTTATTGAAGTTGTGTTATTGGAATTGGATGATTCAGGTATATAATCATCATTTTGGTGAAGATGATGGATGACTTGATGAAGCTGAAGAGAGCTGTGGATGAAGTTATTTTCAAAGAATTTGGAGAGCACTCTGAAAATTATTATTATTATTATTATTTTTGTATTTTAAGGGGTTTTATTTTTTATTTTATTTTTTTATGGAAAATTGAAAAATGAATGCTCATTCACATTATGTATATATTTTGAGAATGGTGATGGATAATATAGGTTTGGTTTGAACAAAAGTCAAAAGGTCATTAATTATAATTTTTCATTTTTTTATAAAAAAATTAGAGAAATGGTGGCATTTTTCTTACAAAAGTCGCAAAATGTCGTCATGATTATGTCAGAGATAACTCCTCTAACGTGCATAGTTAACAGTTGTTAAAATAAAAAAAAGAAAAAAAGAGATTTGGCGACTAAAAAATTGGTCGGCAAATTCTACACTTTTGCGACTAAAATCATTGGTCGGCAATTCCTTACCTTTTGGTGACTAAATTGTTAGTCGGCGATTCCTCGACTTTTGGCGACTAATCTGTTTGGTCGTGGAATGTGATAATTGGTGACTAAAATATTTGATCGGGAAAATATCACTTTTTGCGACCAAAGTGTTTTACCGACAAAATGAATTAGTTGCAGTAATGATATATTTAGCGACTAAAAATTTAGTCGACAAAGACAACTTTTCCCGACCAATAAAAATTTTGGTCGCGAATTACTTTCGCCGACCCTCAATTGGTGACCAACGTAGCAACCAAAAAAATTGGTCGCGGATAACTTTTGCCGACCAAAAATAGACTTTTAGCGACCAATTTTTTGGTCGGCAAAGGTGTTATTTCTTGTAGTGCGCCCTAGTGGGGATGCACTTGAAAATGTCTGGAATTGTTTCTTACTTGAAAGATTTTCTTTGTTTTTTCTTTTTCTTACATTTTTATTTGGGGAAATGCCAATGCTTTTGTTTAGATAAGGTCATTGCTAACTCAAACTTCGGAACCAGGTAAACTTGGATGGCTAGTCAAGCTAATGCATTTTATCCAATGATGTGTGGATATAAAAGAAAATTGAGTATGAGGCTAACATGCATAGTTGGCACATTACAACTCAAAACTAGAATGTCCTAACTAAAGTAATCTACGTCAAAAGACTTGGAAATAATTATTCTCCCTTAATCTTTTGCGCATCTATATCTATATATTAAACCATATCGTGAATGTCATAGATGACTTTGAAGTTTTTTAGTTGGTTGAAGAGAAAGAAGAAAGCTGGATGGTGGCAACTAGGGGTGAAGAGTAAGAAGAAAGCTTTCTAGTTGGTTGAAGAAAAAGAAGAAAGAAGGAAACTTAATTCACATAACTAATATAATATGAACACAGAAGTTAGTTTATTGGGACCGTGGAGGTTCTCTCAAACCTCAAGGTGGAACATAAATCCATTCACACATACAGATTAAGTCACTTGCATTAATAATTTAAACAGTAACAATTAAATGAAAGATTTAGGTTGCAACTGTAATTAATTGAAGTACAAAATTTTCGATCCTTATAGCTGGTCTTCGGCTAGTGGATATTGAATATGGCAGTTGAATTGTTGAAACTAAGGATGGGAAGAAAAGAAAACAAGAGAAGTAGAGAGGTCTACATCCTCCCAAACACAGGACCTAGAATATCCCCAATAATCAGATGATTCATTTGGTTTTGGGGCCCCTCATCAATGATTTGTTTTACCAACGTTGCTCAAATTTTTTTTACAAGACCATATCAATATAAATATTTATTTTACGAACATTATCAAATAGGTGCTTTGGCCAAATAATTCAATTCCAATGGTTTGCAATTCTGCACAAGTTCAATTCTTGTGATTGAATTTATTTATTTATGTAGGTCACATTTGTCAATTACATATTTGAGTCAAAAAGTCATTATAAGTTGTCACATCTTTCTCTATTTTTCTACACATCTTTTCGTAAAAAGTTAAAAAATTACTAAAATAACTTGTCCCTAAATGAGACCTTATTATTATTGTTATTATTAATTTCTGTCTATTTTTCTACACATTTTTTCGTAAGAAATTAAAAAATTATCAAAATAACCTGTCCCTAAATGAGACCTTATTATTATTATTATTGTTATTATTATTAATTTTTGGATATGGACTTAGAGGTGATGGAGTGGTAGTAAAAATGATATCAAAAGGGTATAAATGAATATCCATGTCTAATTTATGCCCAACTCAATTTGAATTGGGTTTGCGAGGAACAACCTATTTAAACCCATTTATATATGTGGACGAGTTTAATCATTATTCATAACGTTTTTCATTAATTGCATTAGACAATCAATTACAACATATAAAAGTAATTTATTAAAGTGAAATTTATTGAAAAGTCTTATTTTGGAAATTTCTGTACCATATGGTCTCACGTTTTAAATAGTTGATTAAAGAGTTCTTATTAGGTATAATGTGTGACTGGTAAATCCTTTTTTCAAAGGTAGATGTGTATTGGTTAGACAGACATACATTCACTAGTTAATTGAGGAAGTTTGTTTTTTTGGAATGTGTGACAGGTATGGTGTGATACTCTAATGTGACACTTCAAAAAAATTAAAAATTTCGTAGTGTACTTTTTTCAAATGTGACAACGTGGTAAGTATGGTGTGACGCTCCAAAATTTTTACTCATCCCTAGTGTACTTTTTTCAAATGTGACAATGTGGTAGGTATGATGTGACACTTAAAAAAAAATCCTTAGTATACTTTTTCAAATGTGACAATGTGATAAGTATGATATGACACTCAAAAAAAAAAAAAAACTTCTTATTATACTTTTTTCAAATGTGACAACGCGGCAAGTATGTTGTGACACTCTAAAGAAATTAAAAACTCCTTAGTGTATTTTTCGTAAACGTGACATATGACATTCCAATGTGGCGGATCCAATTTGATTGAATTATTGCGTGTCTTTACGTCACGTGTCAAAAAATAGTTAATAAGGAATTTAAGTCCCACACTGCACATGTTAAAAACAGTCAAACTTAAAAAAACTGCTAGTGCACTTTTCGAACAATATGACACACAAACACACCACCACATTCCTCATACATAACCACGTCACTTTTCTCCCAACTGTACTAAAAATAGCAAAACAATTAACAAATAATTTAAGAGACCACTTAGTCACCAAAAAAATATTTAAGACCTTATGAATTACAAGTTTACAAAACATGATTTATTGGTCAATTCCCAAGTTTTAAAATCTGGATACAATTGTATTGATTTTTATAAATATAATCAAATATCCTTAAAAAAATGGGTGCAATTCAAAGAAAGTAACCACAAACTTGCCAAAGTGGGAACATAGTAGCAAGATTATAATCACCCTAAAATTTATAGCCGCTAGAAGAAAACGAAAAACAAAAAAATATTTAAGACATCTAAAATATACCTTTCAACTTTACTTTAGGATAACGTAGACTGTTACATCGTTATTAAATTTTTTTTATTATAAAAAAATCAATCAATTAGCACTCAACTCGATGCCACGACATTGGCACCAAAATATATTAAAATACCGTTTGAGAATAAGGTTTTTAGACTTTTTTTTGGGTTATTTTAGTCATAAAAAAATAAAATAAATTATTTTAGTCACAACAAACAAAATATCACATTCAACCCATAATCATTACACTCACTCACGAAAAAAGTCAAAAAGCCCTTCTCAAACCAAGTTTTTTAGCCCAGATTAAAATAGCCAAAAAAACTAAAAAGCCAAAAAACCAACTCACTTTCCAAACGGAAGCTAAATATATTTTTGGTAATTGATGTGAGAATATTTTATTTTGACATTTTTTTTTTAGATCATATTATTCACGACATAAAATGTGCGTCGTGAAAACTAAAATATATTTAACGGCTAAGGTATGTGAGCCGTGTATAGTTAATGTATTAATGACATGTCATATGTACGTCATAAAAAGTTTTATTATTTACAATTAACATAGCAAGTCTTAAAAAAATTACTATGATTGTTAACATTAACGGCCTACGCAATAGACATGTTGTAGTAATGATATTATTCACGACATGTAAAAAAAAAAAAAAATCATAAAAGTGAAAAATTGCGAATTGCATTTATTGTATGTCGTTGATGTGATGTCGTAAAAAGTCAATTTTGTTGTAGTGTGTGCATTAATTTAGTGATAATATTTGAAGACAATAAAGTGTAACCCACACCCTTATGTGAAAGAGTGAATAGAATATTGTACTACGTGGTGTTCAGTAGGTTTGTAAATGAACAGAACTATTCGTAAATTGGCTCGAGCTCAGTTTGGTAAGAGCTCGTTCGAAATTACTTTGTTAAATTTTTATTACATTTGAACTCGACCTCGAGTTTGCTAAAATTTTAATAAAAAAGGCCTAACATACTAAAACTCGACTCATTGGCTCATTAGCTAGGCTCATTTGACATTGATTTAACTAATAAAATAAATATATTATTTACATATTAAATAATTTAAAAATATGTATAAAATATGATAAATATATTATTTATATATTTCAAAATATAAATGTAAATAATAACTAATTATAGATAATACATTTATATAATAGTAGTGGTAGATGTTATTATTTTGATAAAATATTAACCCTTCTTTTAGTATGTTTATATATTGTATATATAATTACATAATCAAAATTTCAATAGTAGATGTTATTATTTTGGTAAAATATTAACTTTTTATTTAGTATGAATTTATAAATTTTTTGGCTTGTTAGGACTCGTGAATAAACTCAAACTTATTGAGTTCATGCTTGAGTTCAAACTCATTAAAATCTTAATAAATAAGGCTAAACATACTAAAATATGGTTTCACTCGACTCATTTGCAACTCTATTGTTCAGCGTAGTGTAGAGGGTGTTCAAACCAAATATAACATATGTATTGTAATTATTTATTTATTTATTAGGAAATTGAGAGGGTAATTTATATTCATAAATTGGGCCGAGCTAGGTGTTGGGCCGAGCTAGGTTCAAGAATGGAAGATACCCACTAAGAGAGAAGTATGGGTAGTTCGGCTGCCAAATGAGTGTGCATACTTCGGTTCCAGTTGGTAGACCGGTCGTATAATTATACCGGTTCTTGTATGTTAGGTCGGTTGCATGGTGACACCGGTTCGGACTTGTTAGTTCGGCTTGGCCACGTCCTAGTCCGGTTGAGCTCTCTTATGGTTAGCTCGGTTGTGTTATTGGAAACCGGTATAAGGGAAGCAAAGCAAAGACCGGACTAGGGGTATTTCGGCTGTGATGGAGTTCGGCCATAATGAAGCCATCTCACTTGGCTTATGCAGTGAGGGGGGTGTTGAAGATAAGCATTATCTTCCAGGAAGAGTATGAATCCTAGAAGGACTCTACGCATGGAGGAATGTGAGTTCTAGAAGGACTCTTCGCATGGAGAAGTTAGAGTCCTACTAGGATTGTGCCACTTGAAACCTATATAAGCTCACCAATATCACCTATGAAGAGGTAATGCAATTTTTGCTTCCTGAATACTCAGAGCTTTTGCCTTCTAGTCTTGCTTACTGACTTAAGCATCGGAGAGGTTTCCGGCACACCCCCGCCGGCCAGCTCACGTTTGTGTTTTCAGGTGGTGGAACGACGACGTATAGAGGAATGCAGACTTGATCAACAGGATTATACGAGAAGGTGAATCTCTTTCCCGTACAATTGGCGCCGTCTGTGGGAAGAACAGACAAGAACAACCTCTTGATCAAGTGTTTTTCTCTCAAAATTCAAATGGCCAACAATGAAGAACTGCCTCAGTCCGCCATTGACGGACAAACTCCAGACGGAGGTGCAAGGCGAGAAGGCCTACCTTTGGTCCCTCCCATGGCGAACCTGGAACCACAAAGGCAAAATTCCAGAAGGGATGCAAGGGGACGAAGGAGGAATAGCAGCCCTCATCCCTCTCGTTCGCAAAGCCCAGAAAGACAAAGGCGCAGGGTTGATCCTCAAGCTTTGGAGGATCGCGTCAAAGCACAAGACGAGTTGATACGGCGGATGGCAGCAGACATGGAAGCTCTCAAACGCCGGGTGAAAGGAAAAGAAGTGGCGACAGGAGAGGGGCGCACGAACAAGACGCCCCCTCGCCACTCAGAAGGTCGTAGTAGGAATTCAACACCCTCCCAGGCAGAAGAGAGAAGCCTCAGGACAGGCGATATGCAATCAAGATCTTCCAGAACTCGTCACTCCAGGTCTGAGAGGGCGAGATCTGAAAGGTCTTACACGGAAGGAAGCACATACTGGCCTTCGCATACACACCAAACAAGGTCCAGGCAAACGGAGTTACCCAGGTCATCCGACCTACGAACCGTGCTAGAAGAAAAGGCACGACGCAGGGAGGAGGCCAAGGCGCGTGATCCACATAGAGTTTCGGCCTTACAGCGGTTGGCTCCTCGGACGCATGGAAGCGTCGAGGTTGGAATGCCACAACCGCGCCCGGCCTACGAACCAACGGACAAAGTATTGGCAAGGCTGCAGACCTCACCGTTTGTCCCAGCAATTGAGAACGCACCTTTACCGTCAGGCTTTCTACAGCCGAAGTTCACTACATACGAGGGGAAGACGGACCCCTACTTGCACTTAAGCCACTTCCGCCAGGTTATGGCTGTATACCGGCGGAACGAGGCCTTAATGTGCATCTTGTTCCCCTCAAGCCTTGGTGACCTAGGCTTGACTTGGTTTGAGAAACTCCCAGAGGGCAGCATAGCCTCCTGGGCGCAATTGGCAGAAGCATTTGTCACAAGATTCAGAACAAACACTAAGACTCCGGTGGAGATCGACCAGCTACTCTCCATCGACATGGGTGAGAAGGAGACATTAAGGTCCTACAACAGCCGATATTGGGAGACCTTCAACCAGATTGGGGATTGCCCAACCAACCTGGCCATCGCGCAGTACAAGAGAGGCCTTCCAGTCGGGAATAGACTGAGGGACTCTATCACTATGACGCCACCTCTTACCATGGAGGCCCTGATGGAGAGAGTGCATCAGCACATCAGGGTGGAAGAGGATGGCGCTCGCGCCAAAGCAAAGACTGGCGCGACCATAACACCAGAGAAGAAGACCTCGGCAAAGGTCAATACGGTAGATCGCCGAAACAAAAACGGACGGGGCAGACGAGATAATGACGAAGACCAGGACAAGAGGTGGTTGAGAGTCCGCACCGCCATTACCACAGTGTTCAAAAAACCAATCTACCGTATACTTAGTGAGATTCGAGACGAGCCTTTCATCAAGTGGCCAGCCAAGATTGGCGAGGCCCAGAAGGACTACGATGACAGATCCAGATGCACCTACCACAAGGAAAAGGGGCACCGAACTGAGAACTGTATGCCATTGAGGCAGCATCTGGAGGAGTTGGTGGCGGCGGGCCACCTGGATAAATACATAGAAGGAGGGGCGCAGCCAGCCCCACAGGACCACAACCTCCCTAATGGAATGCCGAACGACGCCCCACCGCAAGGCACCATCAACGTAATCCATGGAGTCTTTGAACCAGAGCGTGTATGCGAGCTCAGAGGTTCGATCAAAAAAGCAGAGCACTTGAGAGAAGTGCTAAGTGCCCAACCAGTCGTCAAAAAGGGGAGGACAGAAGCCACAAATGTCATGTCCTTTTCAGATAAAGACTTGGACAGAATATATAGCCCACACAATGATGCCTTGGTTGTCACACTCCGAGTCAAGGATTTTGACGTCAAGCGGATTCTGATTGACCAAGGTAGTTCGTGTGAAATCATGTACTATGAAACTTTCAAGCAACTCAAGCTGCATGACAAGGACTTAGCCCCAGCCGTATCCCCTTTGATTGGATTCAATTCTATGCCGGAGTGGCCAGTCGGCAAAATCATCTTTCCAGTCAGAGCAGGGAGTGTGACAAAGCAAGTGGAGTTCTGGGTGTTAAAGGTTCCATCCACCTACAACATCATCTTGGGCAGAACGTGGCTGCACGCCATGCGCTCGGTAGCATCCTCCTACCACCAAGTGATGAGGTTCCCCAACGACACCGGAGTAATAGAGGAGGTTTATGGGGACCAGATTATGTCCAAGCAGTGCTTCGTTGCAACGAATGGGAGCCGCGCTGCCAAAGGATATGTTCATTCGGTTGAAGAACCAGAGAGTAATGAACTATTCGCAGATGTTGGCAAAGCGGCTAGTCAGAAGGCAGTGGAGGACTTGGTGGAGGTCAGAATAGACGAGAAGAACCCGGATAAGTTCTTCTTGCTTGGCTCGTCGTTGTCTAGCACTGAGAGGCTAGAGGTCTTGGAGTTTTTGACCTCTAACATCGAAGTGTTTGCCTGGACTCCATACGACATGCCAGGCATTGATCCCAACTTCATCTGCCACCAACTCAACGTCCACCCATCTGCCAGGCCAGTCATTCAGCGCACCCGCAGATCGGCGCTCCACCACGCCGAGATAATGGCAGAAGAAGTGGGAAACTTGTTAGAAGCAGGGGCAATCAGAGAGGTGCACTACCCCAGGTGGATCTCCAACACGGTGGTGGTGCCAAAGAAAAATGGCAAGTGGCGCGTTTGCGTCGATTACAAAACTGTCAACAGAGCATGTCCCAAAGATAGCTCCCCCCTACCAAGGATCGACCAACTGGTGGACCTAACAGCAGGTCACAACAGGCTTAGCTTCCTTGACGCATATAGAGGCTATCACCAGATCGCAATGCATGAACCAGACCAGGAGGTCACGTCCTTCACCACTCCAAGAGGACTATACTGTTATAAGGTCATGCCCTTTGGCCTGAAGAACGCAGGGGCGACATTCCAGCGAATGGTCACCAAGATGTTTGAGCCATTGTTAGGCAAAACAATGGAGGCTTACATCGATGATATGGTGGTCAAGAGCAAGAGTGAGAGTGACCATCTCAAGGACCTAAGTGAAATGTTTGAGATCCTGAAAAAGCATAAGTTACGCCTCAACGCGTCGAAGTGTGCTTTCGGAGTAGGATCAGGTAAATTCTTAGGCTTCTTGGTGACCAACCGAGGTATAGAAGCTGACCCTTCTCAAATCAAAGCAATTCAGGAGTTAGAGAGACCTAACTCAGTAAAAGAAGTGCAGCACCTTACTGGCATGGCAGCAGCACTTAACCGATTCATCAGCCGGTCTTCAGACAGATTGCGTCCATTCTTTCAGTCATTAAAAGCTAAGTTTGAGTGGGACGAAGAATGCGACCAAGCCCTGGCGAGTCTGAAGGAATACATGTCTTCTCGACCATTACTTGTTACCCCCAAACCTGGAGAAGAACTCTTCCTCTACTTGGCAGTTTCTCAGCACGCAGTAAGTGCAGTGTTAGTTCGAGCAGAAGGAATCCAACACCTACCCATCTTCTATGTCAGCAAGACATTGCTGGGAGCGGAAACAAGGTACTTGCCTCTAGAGAAGCTAGCACTGGCATTAATGATGGCATCCAGGAAATTGGCGCACTACTTCCACGCCCATACCATTGTCGTCCTCACAGCTTTTCCATTGAAAGCTCTGTTTGAGAGGGCCAACTTTTCTGGGCGAGTTTTGAAGTGGGCAGTAGAGTTGGGACAATATGATGTAAAGTTCCAACCCAGAACCGCGGTAAAGGCCCAATCTTTGGCAGACTTCGTCGCAGAATTCACTCCTGGAAGCCACCAAGTCTGCCCAATCGACCTGACTGACACAACCAAACTAGGGATGGAGATTGACGCCGGAATAGCGCAATCCCTAGTACAGGCTACTCAGTCAGCGCCCAAGGCAGACCAGAGTAGAAAAGGCGAGGAGGAATCCAACCTTACTGCACCAAGTCAAGATTCATTGGCGACTAATGACTTGGGCCCATCGGAAGACAAGGGGCAAACTGCAACTATGGACTCTGAAGAAGACATTAGCAATCTGGAAGACCCCAAGGCATCGTCCGATCCCTCCACCTGTTGGAAGTTGTTCGTTGGGGAGATGTGGAAACTCTTTGTGGATGGGGCATCCAATCGACATGGAGCAGGACTTGGCATAGTCCTCATCTCTCCAGACGGCCTAGTTGTGGAGCAGGCAATCAACCTTGGCTTCCCAGCATCGAACAATGAAGCGGAGTACGAGGCGCTCCTTGCAGGGCTCAAATCAGCAGCATACATGAAGGCCACCGAACTAATGGTCTACAGCGACTCACAATTGGTAGTGAATCAAATTTCGGGCGATTATGATGCAAAGGATGAAAGAATGGCTAAGTACCAAGACTTAGTCAGGACAGAGATCAAGAAGTTTGAAGTCGTCAGAATAGAACAAATTGGCAGGGAGGAGAATAGCAGAGCAGACGAACTTGCAGGCTTCGCCTCAATGGCAGATACCTCCATCCCCCATCCACTATTGATTGACTATCTGCCCAGACCAAGTATTGAAGACCCAGAAGCTGAAGAGGTATGTTGTGCGGAGTTAGGTCCTTCTTGGATGGACCCCATCATACTGTTCCTGAAAGACGGCACTCTTCCAGAAAATAAGAAAGAAGCAAACAGAATAAGAGCCAAGTCGCAACGATTTTGGCTCTCTCCATCCTTAGCATTATACAAAAAGTCGTTTTCAGGACCTTACTTAAAGTGTGTCCACCCCAGCAAGGTAGAAGCATTCCAGTTTGAGATACACGAAGGGGTTTGTGGCAGCCATCAAGGAGGAAGGTCATTGGCATACCGAGCTATTTCACAAGGATATTGGTGGCCCTACATGCAAGCGGATTCGGAGAAGTATGTCAAGAAATGTGAAAAGTGTCAGAAGTTTGCGCATCAGATACACCAACCTGCAAGAGAACTCCTACCTCTCACTAGCCCATGGCCTTTCGCAATGTGGGGCTTGGACATAGTGGGACCGCTCCCAACAGCACCAGGCAACAGGAAGTTCTTTCTTGCGGCAACAGACTACTTCACAAAGTGGGTAGAAGCAGAAGCTTTGGCGTCAATCAAGGAAAAAGATGTGAAGAAGTTTGTCTGGCAGAACATTATTACTCGCTTCGGCATACCAAAAGCACTGATTTCAGACAACGGCACTCAGTTTGATGGCAGAATTTTCAGAGGCTTTTGCGAAGAATACAAGATAGAGTTTTACAACTCCACACCGGCATATCCCCAAGCAAATGGTCAGGCAGAGGCATCAAATAGAGTTGTCTTGGACGGATTGAAGAAAAGGTTGGAGAAAGCCAAAGGCAAGTGGGCGGAAGAGCTCCCTCATGTCTTATGGGCTTATCGCACCACACCGCGGCGGTCAACAGGGGAAACACCATTCTCCTTAGCATATGGCATGGAAGCAGTCATCCCCTTAGAGGTCGGCCTCCCCACGATTCGGAGTGAAAACTTTGATCCAGACCTAAACGGCGAAGCAATAGCATTGGAACTTGACTTGGCGGAAGAAAGAAGAGAAAAGGCGCTAGTGCACATCGCCTCCTATCAGCAAGAGTTGTCCAGAAAATACAACAAAACAGTACATCCAAGGCAGTTCAAGATTGGCGATTGGGTACTTCGCAAAGTGATGGGAAACACACTGGTCCCAGGAGATGGCAAGTTAGGGCCCAATTGGGAAGGTCCTTACAAAGTGGTCGGATTAGCAGGCAAAGGGGCATACCACTTGGAAGATAAGGACGGCAAAGCAATTCCTAGGCCATGGAACACTGCCAATCTCAAGATATTTTACTTTTAGCTTTTTTCTTTTTTGAGTATGTGTAATTTTTCTACTTTCTCAATAAAACAAGTCGATTCTTTTCAGTATATTTGTTTTCCATAGAAAGTAGCTTTAGTAAGGTAGTAGCATTGTAAACATAGTTGGCCGGAATACCCAACTATCAACCTTTCCTAGGTCCAGGATAAGGATCCAGACTGCAGGACGTTTGGTCGGAATAACCAAGCATTTTATTCTAAGTTGGCCGGAAAAACCAACTTAGAGGTTGGCTGGATTAAACCAACACTTAGCCAAAGTATGGGAATGGCAAAACAACACTTAGCCAAAGTATGGGAATGGCTAAATTAACACTGAGCCAAAGTATGGGAATGGCTAAACGAGTGGTTGGCTGGATTAAACCAACACTCTGTACTCCTCAGCCAAAGTAAGTGTATGGCTGAAGAGTGGTTGGCTGGATTAAACCAACTCTTTGTACTCTTCAGCCGAAGTAAGCTATATCGGCTGAAGAGTGGTTGGCTGGATTAAACCAACTCTTTGTACTTTTCAGCCGAAGTAAGCTATATCGGCTGAAGAGTGGTTGGCTGGATTAAACCAACTCTTTGTACTCTTCAGCCGAAGTAAACTATATCGGCTGAAGAGTAGTTGGCTGGATTAAACCAACTCTTTGTACTCTTCAGCCGAAGTAAGCTATATCGGCTGAAGAGTGGTTGGCTGGATTAAACCAACTCTTTGTACTCTTCAGCCGAAGTAAGATATATCGGCTGAAGAGTGGTTGGCTGGATTAAACCAACTCTTTGTACTCTTCAGCCGAAGTAAGCTATATCGGCTGAAGAGTGGTTGGCTGGATTAAACCAACTCTTTGTACTCTCCAGCCGAAGTAAGTTATATCGGCTGAAGAGTGGTTGGCTGGATTAAACCAACTCTTTGTACTCTTCAGCCGAAGTAAGCTATATCGGCTGAAGAGTGGTTGGCTGGATTAAACCAACTCTTTGTACTCTCCAGCCGAAGTAAGTTATATCGGCTGAAGAGTGGTTGGCTAGTGAGTTATATAGCTAACCAAGATCACAGTTGTAATTTAGCAGATTCAAATTTGTCACATAGGCAACCAAGCAAGTTCATAACCGCAATACAAGTTATTCAAGTTCAGAACCGGAATGCAAGTCGAAAGATTTTTTCATTCAAATCGAAAGGAAGTACAAACGAGGGGCCGTAGCCCGGTTACAGACACCCAAAACCGAAATACAAGAAAGAAAAAAGAAGCAAAAAATACAAGTCATCCTAGGAGTGCATCTAGTTCGGCATCGAACTCCGCTTCAGCAGCCGCCTGGAGATCGGTTTGAGGAGGGAGCCCGGTTTGAACCGTGGTATCCGCTGGCGGGGAAGAGTTAGCTGGTATCTCGTTGGTTAAATCCACGGTTGGCTCCAACCGAGCTGCTTGATTGTTTTGTTGATCGGTGACAACCGGAGTCAGAGATGGCTCCCCCTCATCATCTTCATCGTCGTCATCATCTTCATCGTCTTCTTCGTCATCAGACGCTTCAAGGAATGCCTTTTGAAGATCGTCCGCATATTGCTTGAGTGAGGCCGGAATAAAGTACGGTGGAGCGTTGTAAGCGTCGGTGTCAGGAGTGCAACCGAGCTTCTCCACCGCACTTCGCCAACCGCACTTGAAGAATAGGTCTTTTGCAGCGCCACATTGAAGGCCGTATGCAGTTTCAGCCTTCTTGAATCCTTCCTTTCTGGCCTTCTTTACTTCGGCGTTCAGTTGGGCTATCTCGGCGTCTTGTTTGGTCTGCATCTGGGACATCTCCCTCAGGTAGTAATCTTTTACCTCGGTCACTGGCCTTTTGTTTATCACTTTCAGCCGAGGTAACCAGTCCGGTGAGACGTGATACCTCGGCCTCCAGTTCGGCCGCCTTGTTCTGGGCCTGCCTTAGTTCGGTAGCATTGGCCACGGCGTCCTTCATGGCCTGCCTCGCGGTCTTGCGAAGCTCCATCACCTGCCGGTGTGCAAGTGTGGTTTTTTGAAGAGCCTACACAAAGTACAGTGAATTTTTTAGTTGCTGACCGAAATGGAAGTTGGACAAATTTTGAAGACGGAAAGGCTAGTATTGCTTACCACAACCATGGACTTCGAAGCAGACCGAAGTGACTTGAGCTCGGTGTTGAGCTTCTTCTGATGGTGCTCCATGTCTTTCGGAAGGCACACACCTCTGGCCAGGTTGAAGGCCAGAAGGTGATCCTTATCTGAGACGACGGAGTCACCCTCGTCGATAGCCCGGTTGTTGAAGACTAGGGGGGGAGCCCACTGGGGGTTTTCAGATCGGTTCGATGATTCCGGCTGGGGGTCCGGTTGAATAACTGCTGGTGGGTTTGGTGGCAGGACGTTCTCCTCTTCGTCGACAAGTCGTGGCCCGGTTTGTTCAGTCCGGGCACGCTTGTTTCGGCGCGAAGCAGAAGGCTGTTGGGATGGAAGAGCCACTATGGCCTCGGTTGAATGGCCGGTCTGTGGTACCTCGGCTGGGTTTGTTTCGGTGAGCATGGCCCTCATTCTGTTTTTCTTCGCCATCTCTTGTTCAGGAGTTAATCGCACAAGGACGACTTCGGGCAAGTTTGGGTCCGGTGCTGGAGGGTCCTCGAGGAGAAAATCTGTGACTTTTGCTTTTCGACGACCGGAGTATCTGTAGGTCGGCTCGAATTCAAGAAGCTTTGCCCAACTCCTTTCTTTCACCCGGAGTGCGGCACGGAGTACGGCGAGGTTGGGGTAGTTGTAGTTGGAGATGAGATGAGCTTTATCTGCAAAGCAAAAGAAGACAAGTGTTAGTCCGGCTTGCTATGTTAATAAAATTCATGGGAAAGACAAAATGGAAACCGAAGTACTTATACCGGGCTCTCCTTTCTTCCAGTTTATTCTTCGGCCTGGGATTCGGGCTTGGAAGTCCTCGAAGTTCCCAGAAACCCAGAAGAAATCATCATCATTGACATCTTTGTCCGGTGTGTGCTTTATTATCTTTTCTCTACCTCGGCGCACTCTCAAATAGTAGCACCAGCCTTGATTTTTGGAGCCTATGGAGTATTGATGCAGTATTTCGGCCAAACCCAGGTTTAGACCGGTTTTGTGGTTCAGGGCGGCTATGCCCATTATTATACGGTACGTATTGGTGGATAGCTGAGTGGGGCAGAGTCTGGTTTGTCTAAGGAATTCACAAATTAGTGGCTGGACAGGGAATCTGAGTCCGGTTTCTACTATGGATTGGAGGGTGAATGGGACAAAGCCTTCTTCATCCCATGGGTCGACTCCTTTTTTGGCTAGTTTTAAATTTACATCGGCTGGAATGTTGTATTGTTCTCGGAAATCGGCTAGGCCGCCTGGGGTTTCTACCAAGTGTCTGTACTTCCCCATTTATTTTATAAGTTAAAATATAATTTATCTCGGTTGGAGGAGCGTGCTCAGTAGTCCGGTTGGACGCACAGAGGGAGTGCCTGGACAGCCTAAGTCTGCAAAGTTGAAAAAACAAGGTGTCAAGCACAGATCAAAGACCGTGCTACAGAAATAAAGCAAGAAAAGGCTGATCTTATTTCGGTTCTACAGGGTGCTAAGCTGTCTACATCGGCTTGTAAAAGGTTCTCGGTTCGAAAGGTTTGTTGTTATCTCGGTTGGCACATTATTCTTGTTATCTCGGTTGGAACGTTATGTTTGTTATTTTGGTTTCACTTGAAGGGTTCCTTACTTCGGTTAAACCTCAAGGGGCAGTTTTTCTGAGTACGGTTTTGGAACTCAGGAAGCTGGCTTGGCCCCGGAGGTTTAGCTCGGTCTGGGGCCGTAATACTTATCTCATGTCAGTTTTGATTTCGGCTAAGGTGAATCAGATGCTTTCTTATTAAAACTACTGTGTTATCTACAAGTGCTAGCTCGGTTCTGGTTCACCTAGACAGCACAAACAGTTTCTAGTTCGGTTGGGTGCATTTTTATGGATCAAATGATTGTTCTACCAGCAGTTCATAAAGTTCATAGTGTTTGTGTGAAGTTCTTTTCAAAAACATAGCATGCAAAGTGTTTTGAGAAAACACACAGAAACATACTACTATGAATCAAACGGAAGCAAGAACAGAAAGAAATAGGCAAGTTTGGGCAGCATACCTGGTGAAGGAGGAGCTGAAATTGGACGAAGCAGCAGCAGTAAGGGACACGAGCTCTTGGTATGCAAGATTGAAAAACACAAGAAGGAAGAGAGGGGATGAATAGTGTGAGAGTGATTCTGAAATGAAAGGTTGATTTTGGGTAAAGGCGTTTTTGGAGGGAACTGTTCAAATTTTGCCAAACACGAGGACGGCGCGACAGCTGTAGAAGGCCATTCAGGGTGTGCCACGTGTCTGGGAAGGACAATCGATTCAGTTTCTACATTTGAAAGGACGTTTGAGCCGGACAGGTATAGCTCGGTGCGAACTTAGCTCGGTTGGGAAAGGTAAAAGGTCTCAGCTCGGCTGGAAAGGCTTGGGGGTTTTTAGCTCGGCTGGAGAGGCTAACGGATGGTTAGCTCGGCTGGAGAGGTTAAGAACTTTAGATCGGTTGATAAACAAGTAATCCCTATCATGCTTCGCAGATGGAATTAAGGGGCAATTGAGAGGGTAATTTATATTCATAAATTGGGCCGAGCTAGGTGTTGGGCCGAGCTAGGTTCAAGAATGGAAGATACCCACTAAGAGAGAAGTATGGGTAGTTCGGCTGCCAAATGAGTGTGCATACTTCGGTTCCAGTTGGTAGACCGGTCGTATAATTATACCGGTTCTTGTATGTTAGGTCGGTTGCATGGTGACACCGGTTCGGACTTGTTAGTTCGGCTTGGCCACGTCCTAGTCCGGTTGAGCTCTCTTATGGTTAGCTCGGTTGTGTTATTGGAAACCGGTATAAGGGAAGCAAAGCAAAGACCGGACTAGGGGTATTTCGGCTGTGATGGAGTTCGGCCATAATGAAGCCATCTCACTTGGCTTATGCAGTGAGGGGGGTGTTGAAGATAAGCATTATCTTCCAGGAAGAGTATGAATCCTAGAAGGACTCTACGCATGGAGGAATGTGAGTTCTAGAAGGACTCTTCGCATGGAGAAGTTAGAGTCCTACTAGGATTGTGCCACTTGAAACCTATATAAGCTCACCAATATCACCTATGAAGAGGTAATGCAATTTTTGCTTCCTGAATACTCAGAGCTTTTGCCTTCTAGTCTTGCTTACTGACTTAAGCATCGGAGAGGTTTCCGGCACACCCCCGCCGGCCAGCTCACGTTTGTGTTTTCAGGTGGTGGAACGACGACGTATAGAGGAATGCAGACTTGATCAACAGGATTATACGAGAAGGTGAATCTCTTTCCCGTACAGAAATATTATATGTACCTTATGATTAAAAAAAAATGACATAATTTTAATTTTTGTAAGTTATAACTAAAAAAATATATAACAATTAAAAATATGAGAGATAACTAAAGAACGCATGAGTTATAACTAAAATAACACTCTGTTCAATAGTCCAAATCCAAATTTTTTTTGTCCAACCCTAAAATTATTGGGTGTGTTTGGTTTGTATTTTGAGATAATTTTTAAAAAAAAAAAAATTTGGAGAGAGTTAAAAAAAAATTTTGGTTTGTTTGACTGAATATTTTGAAAATAATTTTGGACTTTAGGAGTTTAGGATGATTTGATATTTTGTTGTAGTTGAGTAGATGTGTATGGGAGAAAAAATGATTGAGAATGAGAGAAGAGAGAAAAAAAGTGATTAATTGATGTGTAATAGACAGAGAAGTAATTTTAGAATTTTTTTGAGAAAACTTGTAACCAAACATGTTTTTTAAATTTTTCTTCCAAGAACATGTTTCAAAACACAAACCAAACACACCCATTATGTCCATGAAGACATATTTCTACACAATAACTAAACTACCCCCATATATTTAAAATCACATCTCTTTCAATTTTATCATCAAACTTGTTTTTCGAATAATTCTATTTCCACACACCAATTCTTCTCAGTTCATACACTTAATGAAAATTTTCATTAATATAATTTTTTCCTAGAATAAAAATACTATAATAGCATCATCTTTTTCTACCCAAATCCTAATTTTAAAACAACACAACCATTTTCTATGGTGAGTGCCACCTTTCTCATTCGTCATTCCATCCCATTGCCTCTTTCCTTCTTCACCTGTGATCACATTTTGCCGTGAACTATACACTCCCACAAGTCTTCCACCACAAATCACTTAACGTTGACTATGAAGGTCTAGAATGGAGAGGAATGAGCTAGAAGTGGCGGTGGTGGTGACGATAGAGTGTTGAAAGTGGCAGCAACAACAATAAATAAGGAGTGGGTAAAAAAACAAATAGGCTATGTTTAATCTAATTTTAAAATATGTTTTCAAAAATAAATAAATAAAAATTTCTCATTTCAAAATGTTTTATCTTTCTAGAGGCAAAAGAATTTTAAAATTAAAAAATATTTTTTTAATATTTATTTTTGTCAAAATAATTTATAATTTTTAAAAAAAATATATATAAAAAATTAATTCAAACATTGCAACCAAACATAGCTTTAGAGTTTTAAAATCGAAAATGAGAATAATATTAACGTATAGAGATGTATATTAAGAATTTATATTTTTATAATGTATATATTAAGAGGGTGTTCATTAAATGTGTGCAGTGGTGGAAATAGAATTACCTCGTCTCTCTCTCTCTCTTCGTTGTGTCTCTTCTCTCCCTCAACTGTGTTTCTCTATTCTCTCTCTCATGAGCCTCATTAACTACCGGTGTCGGCGGAGAGCGGTGAAGCCAATCTGGGACGCGGTGAAGCAGTAAGTCGATGATGGCGGTGAAGAGGCCAACGAATAGACTGAGATCCAAATTCGAGTCTTCAGATCTGAGATCTAAGATCGAACCGACGAACAGCGGCGAGCTCCGGCCTTCTCTGGACATGAGAGTGCTGACGGTGAGAATACCAACTGCGCTGGCCAGGGGTGTTTCAGTCAATCGAAGAAAAAGGTACGATAGAGATCAGGTGGCCAATAAGGAAAGAGAGAGAGAGAGAGAGAGAGAGAGAGAGAGAGAGAGAGAGAGAGGGGATACAAACCTTGGATCTGTCACCGGAGGAAGGATTGAAAGGGTTGGACTCATTGCAACCGCCGCTGCCGTAGCTCCAGAATGGAGGCGTGGTGGGGCTACACCCTGTTTACTCGTGCTCCTTCTTCACAAAGGCTAGGGCTGGCTTCGACCGTGGCTGGCGTTGTCCTCGCCAGAGTATCGCCAACGACTCCGATGAGTGCTTCAGATGAAACAACAGCTCCACCACCACCGAGTCGTCAGCTAATGTCGCCGTAACCCACTTGTCCGTCATCAGCTTCGGCTTGGACACAGAACAAGTAGAGAGAAGACTTACCGACAGCACTGCCGATTTCATCGTCGGCAACCACTCGGTAATGTGAAGAATGTGGTTAGTGGAGAGGTCTCTGATTTGAAGCTGAATGGACATAACAATGTTTTTTTTTTTTTGGTCTCTCTAGTTGTGTGTGTGTGTTTATCTATTGTGTTTTGGGCAGAAAATGATAGATTTTCTGTTCAAATATAGGATAAAAACACATACAACCACAATTTGAATAGATAAAAATATATGATCAAAAATTTAAACAGATAAGATGACAAAATTAAACACATAGGATCAAAATTTGAATAGATTTATTAAAAATAAGTTTAGTAAATTTAACAGATAGATTCCAAAAATTCAGCAAATTGGCAGAGAGAAAAGAGAAATAGATACAGAGAGAGAGAGAGGTAGAAAGAGAAAGTTTGAAAATAGTGTGAATTTGAACAGAGAAAAAATAAAGTATAAAAATTCAATAGATAGTTTAAAAAATTTCAACAGTACAAAAAATTTAAACAAATAGAAAATAATTTGAACAGATAATTTTTTTTTGAACAGATAGTCAACGAAAAGTCAAACAGATAAAAAAGTCAAAAGGGTAAAATTGGAAATAAAATATTCTCCAGGATTTCTCATCAAACTATTTTACAAAGCGTGGACCTCTCATCAACAAAAAATATATTTTGGACCTAATGCCTTAGACAATTGTTTGAGTGGATTTTTTTACCGATTTTCTCTAACTAAGGCTTCGTTTGAGAACATGCTATTTTAGTAACTTTTTGATTTTTTATGAAAAGATGTTTAAAAAAGTAGAGAGAGTAATGTGATAACTTATAGCGATTTTTTGGCTAAAACAGGAGGTTGCCAAATAAAGCCTAAAATAATGTCATAACTAAAGAAGAAAATTGGTCATAACTAAAGAAAAAAATGACATAATTAGGGGTATATATAATATTCCATTTTAAAGAGGGAGTATATTACAATTTCCCTTATTCTTTTTGTGTTCGATCTTTTGAAGCGACTAGAGGTGCTTAGCGAATTTGCCGACCTGCCCAAACTGTCCGGCCTAACCCAACTTGATGAGTTTTAGACGGATGCATAATAATGGGCGGATGGATGCGGATAAAAAAAATGTGAGTTTCATGGGTGCAAGTCGGGTAGCGGATCAACTGTCACTGAATTGCATGTACTCAACCTATCTGTAATTTGTTTTTCCCTACTCCTCTCTATCGTTGTGCACAGTTGCCATTACTACAAGAAATGGGCTTATATAACACGAAAGTTTTTTTGCTACACCACTTATCCCGTCCCAACAAATGGTCTTTTGCGATGGCAGTTTACAACGTCGCCAATAAATAGCTTTTGCGACAATAGTTACCTCGTCGCAAATAAGCATACAAGAAAATGTATGTTAAATACAGAAGTATTTGTGACGCCTTGTGTATCGTTGCAAAAACCAAATTTTTTAGACGGAAAAAATTTGCTGTCGTAAATAATGGAGAAATTGTGATGGCCATCGTCCATTGCAAACAAACTCTTATTAAAACGGCGTCGTTTTACTTGTTAAATTTATTACTTGTGACGGTTTAAATAAGCCGTCGCAAAAAGTCATGTCAAATTTCGGATGTCCCGCTCCTTTAGCCCATTAGGCGCTCGTTTTACCCAAAATCCCTAAAACCGTGAAGCAACCAAAACCCTGGAAGTTGAGATACATACACCAAACACCAAGCACAAAACAGAGGTCGCTTGCTCTCCCTCTCTCTCTCACAGTCACTCACCGTCGTTCATCTTCGCCTTGCCTCTCATCAACATTCAGGTTCCTCTCTCTCTCTCTCTCTCTCTCTCTCTCTCTCGATTTCACTGTTGCTCTAGGGCTTTTTTTTTTTTTTTGGTTTTTTGATGCTGTTGGATTTTGATTTCTGTGAAATGAGTAAATGGGTTTTGATTTTTGTTTTAGATTTAGGGTTTTTCAAAACCCCTTTTATACTTTTGAAACCCTTCCCGCTACACTCACTTCTCCTTACTCCTGCTCAATGCTCGTCTAGTGGGGTGAATAGGAATCTTTGAATATTTATGTGTCCTATGATGTTGCCCTATAGAAGGGTATTAGAAAAAGTTGGTATGTTTCCCCCTAATTTCGAAGACTAATTTCTTTGTTTTCCCTAATTTTTAAAACCCTAACAGTCCAAAATTTCAATTTGTCACATTCTAGTCCTAGCAAAGCATTGTAGAGTCATGTCTGTGCACGTATATGTATTCACCGTCTTCACCACATCTCCTAAATTCTTTTCTTTTTTTTTTTTTTTTTTTTATATTTTTATTGGTTGTTGTGTTTCTGGTTCTAGTTCTAGACCCACTTTGATTTGTTTTGTTGTTTTTATGGACTGTTGTGTTTCTTGTTCTAGTTCTAGACCCACTTTGATTTTGTTTTGTTGTTGTTGTTGTTGTTGTTTTTTTATTTATTTTATTATTATTTTTTATTTATTTATTGGATATTCTGTTGATTCAGTCCTTATGTTGGGTGTGTATTGTGATGTTTGACAAAAGATAGCATAGAAAACATGAACCAGCTTAGATTACCCAAACTTGTAGGAATGGGCCATAATTTAAATGGGGTTTCATTGAAATTTGTAAATTTTAAAAAAGGGAACATGTAAGAGTTTCTGAATTAATTCTGGGTATGTCAAAATTCTAGGAATAGATATTGATTATGGTTGTCTTCATTGCTGCTTGTTACCTTAAACACCTGATGACATTTATATCTGGGCAGAACCTCATTATTTTCCTTCTCTTCTCTTCTTTTTCTCCCCTTTCTTTTTTTTCCAGCTCACTATTTCAGAATTTTATTTTTTTTGTTAGGTGATTTTTGCTTCCAAGTTCTAGTTTTCTTCTCTTGTCCTTCATATTCTCTGATTTTCTGCTCTGTTTTGTTAATTTTCTGCTTTGGTTTTCTCTTCCCTTCTGTTGGTTTGCTGTTATCTTGAAATTGGAACAATTGTTGTGGAGTTCTTATGCATAAAAAGTTCCAAATTGAGCATAACAAAGCTTAAAATGAGAAGTAGACCAAGCATATAAAGTATCTTGAGGGTTATCAAGTGTGCAACCTCATTTTCAGGTTTCAAGAAAAATAGGTCATTCCTCTCTCTCTCTCTCTCTCTATATATATATCTAAAATTTCTCTACCTAAAACTCCTTTGCACTTTCCCTTGATTGGTTGATTTTTAATTCATTTTTTGTATGCATCTATTTTCCCCTTTTTATATGTTACAGCACAAGCTTTTTTGCACATAGGGAAACAAGTTTTATTTTCTTTTTCATCATACTGCTATTGCTTAATTAATCTAATGGGTTGGTGCAAATTAATTTATAGACATTATATTATTATCAATTCTTATTTTTATGAGTGATATTTTGTTAGTAAAGGAGTCTATGAATTGATTGGAATAAAAGAGAAGGGCTATTGAGACCAAGAAATCCCCCTACTTTAATGGCTTGTATTGTGTGTCATATGGTGTGTCATTCCACATTAAGTAGCACCCTTATTTAGAGAATTTGTTTTTTGCTTCAATTCTAATATTATAATTTTTCATTGTATAATGTTGTAGTTAAGGTCAACTCAATGAGTTGGTTAGGATGTATTATAACCAAAAAATATTAGATTGATCTTACATGTAAAGATAGTGGTTGTTGTGTGAATCCATATAGCAGGTGAAAAAAATTGACAAATTCATCTAGATCTAGTGACAAGTACCATTTTTCACAAGAAAAAATAAAATATGGAGCTGTTTAGGCAGCCAATTGGAAGGGTGCAGGGACCCTGCTCACCCAGGTTGGACAATTGTTGATTGAATTTCAAAATTTTGATGTATGCAACTAATAATGATAGTGATGATCATAAATGAGCATGACTTTCTTTTTTGTTTGTTGCAACTGCATTTTTATCATGGATTTTGAATTTCTTTCTACTTAAAGGTTGTAGGAATTTTCAAGATGGTGGTCCTTCCAATCCTAGGCCAACTTGCTGATGAGTATGGGCGAAAACCACTGCTCATTCTCACTTCATCTACAACTATAGTCCCTTTTGGTATGTTTTATATGAACATTTGTACATTGATCAAAACTTTATGTTGAAGAATTCCAACTGCATTTGATGTTGGTATCTGCATTTAGCTGTGAAAATTTCCTTTGGTATAAACTAGAGTGGTGATACTTGAAAGCTAAGAATCACAAATATTTCTATAAAAGAGGTTTGTCGTGTTGTACATGTATATTGGACATGACACTTCTGTATATTAATGTTCTGCAATTATTTTCCATTTTTTATAGTGCAATTGTTTCATGTTGTTACATGAATGATGATTTTTAAGTTATGGATATATGGCATTTTAATTTTAACTAATGTTATGTTGCTTTTATTTTACTTTTGAACAAGCGTCATAGGCGTATCATGTTCGGCATTTTTTTTGTTTTTTTTTTTGAAATCATCGTGTCGGCATGTCGTTTGTCCTTGTTTGTGCTACTTATGTTGAAAGTTAAATGTCAGTTAGTTCTTTGTTAAGCTTAATTCTTTATTTTCATTTCAACTGTTCCAACATACAAGCACCATCTTAGACAGCCCTTAGCTCTAAAGAGACTCTAATTTAACTGAAAATTGAATCAAGAAAAAATTTCTTGAAAGTAAGACATGTTGCAGAGCTTCTGCTATCTCTTTATCATCATCATTCAACTGAAGGACTGTGTATGATAAGACATTTGTGGTTTCTAATTGATGCCAATTTTCAAGCTTCATGAGTGACACAAGATAATTGGCAGATGCAGCGCGGCCCAGATGTCAGGACAATATGCACAAAACATATGGTTTTCCTTCTAATGAACATTTTATGTGCCATAATGTGTTAATTAACTTACTTTAATTCAAGTGCCTGAAGTTAATGACTTGGTTTCAAAGAGTTTATGTTTTCAAATTGATTGATGATTATATCCAGCAGGCACATGTGAGTATATTATGATGTGCGAATTACCACATTGATTCATAATTATCACTTTGCTCACTTTCTTGTGTTGCTGTTTCAGTTTTGCTTGCTATCAATGAGTCAAAGGCCTCTGTTTATGCTTATTATGTTCTTCGTACAATTTCATACATTATAAGTCAAGGGAGTATTTTCTGCATTTCTGTTGCTTATGTGGTAAGGGTTCTCCCTCAATGCTAATTAACAAAAAAATTACAACAAGTGTGGGGTTATTTGAAATCACATTTTCCCTCTCTGGCAGGAAGATGTTGTCGAAGAAGATAAGATGGCAGCATTATTCGGTTGGATTACTGGCATCTTTTCTTTCTCACATGTATTGGGAAATGTCCTTACATGTTTTCTGCCTGAAGATTTCATTTTTGAGGTATGTTGGTGCTGTGACTTTCGGCATTTGCTTATGGCGAATCTCTTAATCATCCTCATATTGTTTTAGTCCTCCTAATAATGCTTCTTGTTTTAGGTTTCAATTGCTTTGTTAGTCTTTTGTCCGCTTTACATGCACCAGTTTCTGGTTGAGACAGTCCAATCAACTCCAAGACATCGCCAAGATGCTCCTTGGTTGCACAAGGCATTGAAGATTGTCAAGGAATGATACAATTCAATGAGGCATGCAGCAACTATTGTTGTAAGTAGGCGCTTTTATCTGCAAACCATTAGTGATGCTTTTAGTGCCCAGTCCCAACTAAATTTTGCTAGATCTTATGGTGACATGCAATTGTTATTCAAGTCTCTTTGCTACCTCTACAGTACTATCTGAAGGCAGCCTTTGGTTTCAACAAAAATCAATTTTCAGAAATTCTAATGATGGTAGGAATAGGATCAATTGTTTCCCAGGTATTCTTTCTAAAGATCATTTTCTTTTCTTTTGTTACTTTAACAGAAGGAGCCCATTAACTCTACTTTTTGAAATGTTCTTTAAATTTGGAGTTTCTCTACTCACCATATGTTTCTTATCATGGCATTGTTTCAAGATTCTGATTCTTCCTCTCATCAATCCATTTGTTGGAGAGAAACTGATACTTTGCACAGCCTTACTTTCATCAATAGCTTATGTGAGTTGTCCTTTATTTACTTAATTTAAGTCCCTGCAGCTCTGGTCCTAATCATAGTTGAAAGTATGTATAAATTTTATCTCATGGAAGTGTTTTTTTTTTTTTTTTTTAAAATGCACAGGCATTGTTTTATGGCTTGGCATGGGCTTCTTGGCATGGGCTTCTTGGGTATGTACTCTTATATAATAAATGTGTAGTTAACATCAGTTTTGAAACTACATTTTGGGTAATTACATGTTCCACCGTTAAACTTCCTCCTAAAATTTCACTTTAGTCTCTCATTTTTAGTTGAGATGACCTACATCATTATTGTAATTTAGGTTCTAATTCCTTGCAAAAAATACATGAAATTTTATTTTCTCACGAAAGTTGCTATATGTTATAACTTTCTCTCAAAAAAATTATCTTAACCAAACACATACCAAAAAAATAAATTTTCATTTGAGGTGTTGATGCCCCAAAATCACCAAACGACATCAAAGTAGCACGAAACTTGGCACACACGACTGCCTAGGCACGAGAGACTTGTGGGAGAAGATAGGACTTGAATCGGATTCCCGGTTTGGGAGTTAGAGCCGGATTTCACTCTAGACAAACTAGTTTCTTAAAAAACTTAGAATTCAAGGTGTTAACGCACCAAAATCACCAAAAGGCGTCAGAGTAACACGAAACTTGGCACACACGTCCGTCTAGCCACGAGAGACTTATGGGAGAAGACATGACTCGAATCGGGTCCCCGGTTTGGGAGTTAGAGCCGAATTTCACTCTTAAGAAACAAACTAGTTTCGTAAGAAACTTATAATTTGAGGTGTTAATGCCCCAAAATCACCAAACGGCGTCGGAATAGCACGAAACTTGACACACACGACCGCCTAGGCACAAGAGACTTGTAGGAGAAGACAGGACTCGAATCAGATTCCCGGTTTGGGAGTTAGAGCCAGATTTCACTCTAGACAAACTAGTTTCTTAAAAAACTTAGGGTATGTTTGGTTTGAGTTTAGGAGATGAGTTTTAGAGATAAAAAGTACGAAAAGTTGTTTGGTTTGGTTTTTTTCAAAAGATGTTTTGGAAATTATTTTGAGAGAGAGTTTTGGAAAAAGTGATTGATTTGATGTGTATGAGAGAGAGATTTGTTTGGAAAACTTGTAAACCAAACAAGTTTTTGAGAAATTTTTTTGGGAAAATTTGTTTGGTTTGATTATTTTTGAAAACTTATTTGTAGAGAATTTTTCCCAAAAATTTTTGGGAAACACAAACCAAACAAGGCCTTAGAATTTGAGGTGTTAACGCACCAAAATCACCAAAGGGCGTCGAAGTAGCGCGAAACTTGGCACACACAACCACCTAGGCACAAGAGTCTTGTAGGAGAAGACGGGACTCGAATCGGGTTCTCGGTTTGGGAGTTAGAGTCAGGTTTCACTCTTAAGAAACAAACTAGTTTCTTAAGAACCTTATAATTTGAGGTCTTAATGCCCCAAAATCACCAAATGGCGTCGGAATAACACGAAACTTGGCACACAAGACCGCCTAGGCACGAGAAACTTGTGGGAGAAGATGAGACTCGAATCGAATTCCCAGTTTGGGAGTTAGAGCTGGATTTCACTCTAGACAAACTAGTTTTCTAAAAAACTTAGAATTCGAGGTGTTAACACACCAAAATCACCAAACAACGTCGGAGTAGCATGAAACTTGGCGCACACGACCGCCTAGGCACAAGAGACTTATGGGAGAAGACGGGACTCGAATCAGGTTCCCAGTTTGGGAGTTATGTCGGATTTCACTATTAAGAAAAAAACTAGTTTATTAAGAAACTTATAATTTGAGGTGTTAATGCCCCAAAATCACCAAACGGCATCGGATTAGCGTGAAACTTGGCACACACGACCGCCTAGGCACGAGAGACTTGTGGGAGAAGACGGGACTCGAATCGGGTTCCCGGTTTGAGAGTTAGGGCCGGATTTCATTCTAGGCAAACTAGTTTCTTAAGAAACATAGAATTCGAGGTGTTAATTCTCCAAAATCACCAAACGGCGTCGGAGTAGCACGAAACATGGCACACATGACTGCCTAGGCACGAGAGACTTGTGGGAGACAACGGGACTTAAATTAGGTTCGCGGTTTGGGAGTTAGAGCCGGATTTCACTCTTAAGAAACAAATTAGTTTCTTATGAAACTTATAATTTGAGGTGTTAATGCCCCAAAATCATCAAATAGCGTCAGACTAGCACGAAAATTGGCACACATGACCGCCTAGGTATGAGAGACTTGTGGGAGAAGACGGGACTCGAATCGGGTTCTCGATTTGGGAGTTAGGGCCGGATTACCCTCTAGGCAAACTAGTTTCTTAAGAAACTCAGAATTCGAGGTGTTAACGCTCCAAAATCACCAAACGGCGTCGGAGTAGCTTGAAACTTGGCACACATGACCGCCTAGGCACGAGAGACTTGTGGGAGAAGACATGACTCAAATTGGGTTTTCGGTTTGGGAGTTAGGGCCGGATTTCACTCTAGGCAAACTAGTTTCTTAAGAAACTTAGAATTCGAGGGGTTAATGTCCCAAAATCATCAAACGGCATCGGAGTAGCACGATACTTGGCACACACGACCGCTCAGGCACGAGAGACTTGTGGAAGAAGACGGGAATCGAATCGGATTCCTGGTTTGGGAGTTAGAGTCGGATTTCACTCTAGACAAACTAGTTTTTTTAAGAAACTAGTTTTTTTAAGAAACTTAGAATTCGAGGTGTTAACGCCCCAAAATCAGCAAACGGCGTTGAAGTAGCATGCAACTTGGCACACACGACCGCCTAGGCATGAAAGACTTGTGGGAGAAGGCGAGACTTGAATCGGTTTCCCGGTTTGGGAGTTAGAGTTGGATTTCGGTCTAGGCAAGATTATTTACTTAATTATCTTTGTAATTGTATAGTAATTAAATTTTTATGTTTTTTTGTAATTAACATATTAACACATAATTATATTGTCATTAAATATATTTATTTTTTGTTTTCAGATATTTCTCGAGTAGGAGTTTGCTTCTTGTGGAATGTTCGTATGTGAAGAATGTGACTAACTTTTGTTTTTGTTACCCACGGAGAATGATGAGCAAAACTTATAATTTTAGTTTATGTTATTTTGAATTATGAACAACACTATGTATTTAAACATTATATTTGTATTATGGAATATTATGTAAAGGGGTAATTTTGTTGATGTGTAGTTATGAATGCAAGAATATTTTTATTATGGAGAAATTATTTTTTCTATACAAGAATTTTTATATTATTATGCAATTATTGGTTTCTTTTTCAATTTTTTTTCCATTTAATACAGGTAATTTTAGCATTTTTCAAAATTGTAACGTAGGTTTTTCTGCTTTTTTGTTTTTTTGCGGCGGCACCACATCGTCGCAAAAACAAGTAATTTAAATATTTTTAATAATTAATTTGCAGTTTTTTTTTTTTTTTTTGGTGACAGCACCACACCGTCGCAAAAAATATTAGAATCATTGGCGACAGTGGGCATGCCGTTGCAAAAAAATAAAACCATTCGCGGCGACATTTTTTGCCGTCTCAAATAAAACTTTTAGCAACGGTAAAAAGGTGCCGTCGCAAAAGGTTTGACTTTTACATATTATATGTGACAGTAAGTTGCTGTTGCAAAAGGTAACAATTGCCATCACAAAAAAAAGGCGACGGCACGATGTCGTTGCTAAAAGGTTTTTGCAACGCCCTCTGTTGTGACCCCTCATTTGTCGTCATTAAAAGTCATTTGCCGTCGCTAAAACGTTTTTGATACGGCATTAAGAGTATTAGTGATGGCATTGTGCTGTCGTAAAAAATTGAATTTGTTGTAGTGCATTACTCATTTTTCAAGTTTTGAGATTCAAACCCTAACCCATATTTGACACACTCTCTCTCTAAACCCTAACCCATATTCGACCAACGACGCTCTCTCCATCCTTCGACCGATGGAGAGCAGCGGTAGTGGCAGTGAGCGGCAATGGCGAAAATGTAACCCAAGATGCGATTTTGACTACTGGCAAATCCATCATTGGATTCTTTATCCGAAGTTGTGAAATCATGGTCAAAGTCCTTGATCTGAAGCTTCCGCGAAGTAAATACATGCGAGTTCTCTTTTTCTCTCTAAATGATCTTTTTCTTTTTTTTTTTTCTTTTTTTTTTCTTGAGAAAATGTGTTATAGTTGCTCAATGAGAAAAGGGTTTTAGTTCGATCAATAATTTTTTTTTTATTAATTTTCGGGTTTCATTTGCTTGGTTGCTGAGAAAAATGAATGAAAGTTGAATTTTTTTTTTTTGGTTATCAAAAATAAGGAACTAAATCTGACTAATATTTTTGTATTCATAAAAATCTGGATTGATGTTACCCTGTATTTGCTTTGAAACCAAACAATGTGTTATTTTTTTATTTTTTATTTTTTTGATTTGTTGAGAAATTGTGTTATAGTTGCTCAATGAGAAAAGGGTTTTAGTTCGATCAATAATTTTTTTTTATTAATTTTCGGACTTCATTTGCTTGGATGCTGAGAAAAATGAATGAAAGTTGAGTTTTTGTTTTTGGTTATCAAAAATAAGAAACTAAATCTAACTAATATTTTTGTATTCATAATAATTTGGATTGATGTTTTCTTGTATTTTCTCTGAAACCAAACAGAGCACTCCTTTAACTTGGGATGGAATAGGAATTGGTGTTATGTTATCAAAATATAGAGATATACATAATCTGGGAGCTTTGATTTTCGATTCAATTGTTAAATTTTTTTCTCTATTTTGTTCACTTGGTTTTTTCTTCTTGGTCTCTAAAATAATAAAATATTGTAAAAATAAAATACAAGATTTTATTTTTATTATTATAAAAATAATGAAGAAGAATAAATTTTGGGTCTAAATAAGGCCTAAAAAATAGTAAATTATAATTTGAAAACATGCTGAAAATTTGTAAAATTTAAACTGCCAAATAAATTCGCATCCATCCGTCAATCTACATCTGCCAATCTAGTAGACGAATGTGGATTGATTTTTTCCATTCTACCTAGTTTTGAACGGATGGCAGATTGGAGGTCCTCCGGTTGCAACCATGTAGACACCCTATTTTGATTGCTCTTAAGACTTAAGCACCTTAATCCGAACACTTGATGATGAAAGTTACATTATACAAATTGTTTGAATTTTTAGCAAAAGAATTCGGTTTTGAACTTCAAACCCAAGCCTTCCACCCCATTTGGACCAAAACCTTTTTTTTAGCCTAACCACTCAGTAAGCAACGGGGCCAATTAATTAGCAGCAGGGCCAAAACAATTGGCAGGCTAGCCAATTAATGAGTAGGCCATACAAAATATTAGCCGACCGGCCATGTTCAGCGATAGCAGATATTTTGAGACAACCAACTGTCCCCATGACCATGCCTTGCACCAATTGTCTCATTATAGATATTTCCGACGTGAGGAGGTGTTTTTCTATAAATACAAGACCTCCCCTCATGGTTTAGGGTTAGAAAATTTTCCTAAGAGCCAAAACTTGTTCAACACACTACCTCTCTCTTTTGCAATATAAATATACTAGCCACACACTTCTTATGCCAAAACTAGAGGTTTTTTTGTTAAGATTCTTGAACACAAATTTCAGCTCTTGAGAGTGTTCTACTTGTGGTTTGTGAACTCAAGAACATCCTCTCTTCAAAAGGTATAGCCTTTGCCATCTTTTCCCTTGTTTACACAACTCTTTCCTTCTCTTTTTCTTGTTGTTTATACACTGTTTTGGACTGATTTTGAGGGATAAAACATGTGATTTAAAAGCTACTAAAGGTAGAGGGGTTAACCACTCTTTCTTGAACCTTATCCCATAGCTTATATCCTTGTTCTTCTCAATTGTTTCTTTGCTTTTAGCTACTATTTTTCAGAGTTTTTAGAGGCTAAAATATGTGATTTAAAGGTCCAAAAAGTGAAGTGGTTAACCACCCTTCCTTAGGCTTTCTTACAAGCTTTGTTCTATTCCACTTTTGTTTACTTTTTCTAGCTTTTCAAAATGATTTCAACACTGTTTTTTCAGTTTGGGGGTTGTTTCAATTGTTTATTCAGTTTATGCTTTGAATACTATGCTTGTGGTGTTGTAAGTCCTCATGGATTTGGGTGTTTAAGCCTTAGACACCAATCCATTTGAGTTGATAGCTTTTCATTCCTTATTTTACATATTTACACTATTGTAATCATTTTTTCATAATCATCTTTGGAACTGTAATAACCCGACCCTTATATCTGTTTCTGGTATATTTTCGGTCCTTTATTTTGCGCATTTACTTGCTTTCTGTGGAATTTCATGTGAAATGAGGTTTAATTAAGCAAAACTTACGAAAATTGATTCATATCTGTTTACTAAAGAAGTATCTATCACAATTAAGAAGTTGGAATTAGAAATTGGAAGCCTTAGAGACTTAATTTTCTGAAATTGATTTTATATTTGAAATCAGCATAATTTTTAAGTAATAATAAGCATTTCTGTGAAATTTCAATTTGGAATGATTAAACGATTTATTTTTGTCTTATTCACCTATTATATCTACCTATGTTCTCTTTACCATTTGACTTAGAAATTATCCTAGAGAGAGTGAGAGGAGAAGAAAATTTGAGAGTGAGAAGAGAGCTCCACAAGGAAGGAATTGGGAAAGAAATTAAGAGGGTTTATAGGGAATTCAACTCAAGGTATGTTTAATCTCTTCTAATTGATCCCTCTCTTTGATTTGAAAAGGAATTCCTTCATGTTATGTAAGTTAGGGTTTATAATAAGGGTCAAGCATGTATTAAGTGATTAATTAGATTGATGTCTCTTATGTTTGGTGGATTTGGAATTATTTTGACCCAATTAGTGAGAATTTACATTTTATTTCTTCAAATAACCATTTGAACTCATCTATGTAAACAAATGGCTAAGTGTATGTATATTTGTGGGAGGAAGTTGGGAACTCCATGGCATTGGATTGTGAATCATGAATTTAAAGTGAGTAAGAACCTAAGTTGATTTATGATTGATTTTTCATGTGATTTTGAGCTTTATTCTTGTGTTAAATTGATCTATTTTGAACCTTGCTAAGTGTTCTCCAAGTTGGGTTTGGTATGAATTTCGGACTGTCAAACAGGGCCTAGGCCGCACGTACGGAGGCCATGGCCGCACGTGCGGAGAAGAGGGAAAAAAATAGGTTTTCATTCTGTTTTTGGGCGCTCGAGCGGCCGGGTTCTTCCGCTCGAGCGGACTTGGGTTGCACGAGCGGCCAAAGTGGGCGCACGAGCGGCCACCCCTGTTTCAGCTTATGCTGAGTAACTTTGAATAGGCATATCTTTTGCATCCGGACTTCGTTTTGAGTGATTCTTAAGCCTAAAATCAAGCCCTGGAAATCTAGTTTCCAATGGTGGTGGTCTCACTCCAAAATTCTAAGTAAAAAAAATAGTTATGCCCAAATTAGGGACGACTGTTCACTTTCTATTTACTGAATTTGTACCGTTTCTTCGCCTGAACCTTTCTCCTATCGATTCCTCCTATTTTATGAGGCATGGATTATAACCTATGGAGGAATAATGAGTCTAGAACCATCATAGCTATTGGGTGAGGAATAAAAAGAGATTGGTTTTATTCTCATAATCTGCTGTGTGCGTTATGTTTGTAGGTCAAGACGAGGACATTGTTCCACCGCTATCAGAGACCTACCACTGTGAGTAGTAGTATGGTAGTCGTACGTTCAATTATAACTAATGATTCTTATAAGCATGTTAATAGTATGTTGATTGGAAAATCTAAGGGCATTATTGCGCAGTACATTTTATTACTGTTGATAAAGAATACTAACGTTGTTTGCAAAATAGCTATAGTGATTCATGACGAACCAAGGGAACGTATAAGCACTATGGAACAATGGTATTCACGTATCTCTGATATCATTCAATCTATATAATGTGCTTACCTTTTGTTGATAATTATCAGGAATGTCCTGTTAGACTTAAGTTAACTATGTTAACTCATGTGAATGATGTAACAGAGGGTTTAATTACAAGTCAACTATGTTGAACAATCAAACAAAGGTGTATGCTTCTATATGCTACTGATTAATAGACCAAGTGAACTACGCCGTTTCTTAAGGAATAAAGAGAAATTATTCAGAAACCACGACATAAGGGCAAAAGGTTTAACATGTTTCTGTAACCCTCCTGAGAATGTGAATTATTCTATCTTTGTTAAGTATACGATAATAACATGATGTGACAAGAAATGCCCTATTTCCTAACATGTTACGTTTTGAATCACTGAATGATTGTTCATTTATATAAGGTATCCTTAGTGCAAGGCCCTTACCCGGGGGTCATAATACCGTGGTTCACGTATGTTACAAGTTTACGTATGTTACAAGTTTACGTATGTTACAAGTTTACGTATGTTACAAGTTTACGCATGTTATAAGTTCAAGTATATTACAAGTTCATGTATGTTATAAGTTCAAGTAGATCATCAGTTCATGTATGTTACAAGATCAAGTATGTTACAAGTATACACATGTTACAAGTTCATTTATGTTACAAGATCAAGTATGTTACAAGTATACGCATGTTACAAGTTCAAGTATGTTACAAGTATGACTTCTAATTTCTGTTTATGGTTCAATCTTAAGGAATATGGATAAAGAACATGTATGATTTATTTTCATTTATGGTATGACAATATATGTAACATGTTTCAAGGGCCTCGTGCCATATGTTTCAAGGGCCTCGTGCCACATGTTTCAAGGGCCTCGTGCCACATGTTTCAAGGGCTTCATGCCAACTTTTCAAGGGCTTAATGCCAAACTATGTTCAAGGGCTTCATGCCAATCTTTCAAGAGCTTCATGCCAACTTTTCAAGGGCTTAATGCCAATCTTTCAAGGGCTTCATGCCAACTTTTCAAGGGCTTTAATGCTAATATGTTTCAAGGGCTTTCATGCCATATGTTTCAAGGGCTTTAATGCCAATATTTTTCAAGGGCTTTCATGCCATATGTTTCAAGGGCTTTCATACCACATGTTTCAAGGGCTTTCATGCCAAATGTTCAAGGGCTTTCATGCCACTCTGTTCAAGGGCTTAAAGCCATTATGTTTCAAGATATTATGTTTTAAGTCATTACGTTTCAAGACTGGGCCTAAGGCCGTTATGAAATTAGTGCAAAATCAATTAACCTTTTGCCCTCTTTATTTATGTATGCATTGATATGTATTATACTTCAAGTTGAGCATTGAATCATTTATGTACTACTATTCACTGAGCTTCGCTCACTTTGTGTTATGTTTGTTCTGTAGGTAATCACTTTGGGAGTCCGTCTTAACCCTTGATGCTCACCCTTCAATTGTCAACCTCTGTATGCCCAGACTCCCAGACCAAGCCCATGCATTTATGTGAAGTTTTGTTAAGATTTTGGCTTGCACTATAATTTTTTTACCTAAGGTTAAAATGTATGTATATACCTCATTTCTTTACCAATGTTCGGATATACGCTCATTTATGTGTATGGATATGTATATAGATAAATGGCTCTCACGTATGTGATCCTGGCATGTTAGTTTTAGCTCAATGAATGTTTTTCTATGTTACTTTGTAATATTAAATGCTTCCGTTCAGGCCCCGTATGTTATGTACACCAGGTTGTGTATAAGTTTTTGAAGTGGTCATGCCCAAACTTTTAGGGGCGGGTTTGGGGCGTGACAGGAACCTCCCTTCATTCTTTGTTTATTTTGATTAAAGAGTTGTGTTTAACAAAAGTTTGTTGTTCAAGCATAAGAAAAAGACTTTCCATGCTTAATGGTTTAATCTCTTCGGAGGTTCGTTACTAGGGCATCACATCTCTCTCATGCTAAGCGCAACCTCTTGTTTGTCACTTCCCTTTATCATCGGTGCATCTACGTCTAAGGGACTAACTTTTTAGTTTAAACCCTTGGAAATCATAAAGGAAGCTTTCATTATAGCTTGTTATCGGGTTTGGATTTAGGGTCATTATCGCCCTTTTCGGGTTTGACTTCGAACCATTATCACTCGTAAATGAGTTTGATTCCTCATTTATAATTTCCCCCATAGAAAAGGGCTTGAAAAAGCTCATTTCTCGGGTTAATTCAATGATTGATACTCATTATCGCTTTTGGACTTAGTGGACATAATTATTACTTTTGGACAAAAATGAAGAAAATATAAGAATTAGAAAGGTAATGTAAAAAATGAGCTAATAAAATTGGTGTAAAAAGGGGGTAAAAAAGGGTAATAAAATTGAGTTGGGTTTAATCGGACGTTATATTGAATCCATTGCGTCGTGGATCATTCCATACTTTTAGTGATGTTCAATGATTCATAAGACAATGTCCACCATTTTCCTTGAGGTAACTCCATAATAGGGAGGAGGTGTTGTTGGTCTTTCATTTCCTATTACTGTCTTTTGTCCTATCAGTCCATAGATCATCACGTAACAAACTTATGACAATTGTTGATTTGTGAATCGAATCTACTCCTCTCTTGATCATCTTCATGATAAGGAAGAGCAGAGAAGATAAACATCCCCTAGAAACACTCTGTTCTTGCTCTATTTCAGCTCTATTTCAACAAGGTAATTCCCAGAAAACAGTGGCCGGCCGGCCACCATTCTGTCCAACCGACCACTTTCCAAGACCGGCCGGCCACCATTTTGTACAAACAATGGTATTTTTGTGGCAGAACAGAGTAGAAAATGAGGCCAGAACAAAACAATTTTCTGACTGCAAACAGAACAGATTCTAGCAACAAACAGAGAGGTTTCCGGGAGGATGTTCTTGTTTGTGCGCATGTGGCACCTTGCCTCCCGTTCCATTAAATTACTGCTTTAATATTAGTATGTTGTAATTAATTAGTTAGACTCATTCAAAGTTGTAATACCTAGTTAATTTAGTTAATTCAATTGTGTTGTGCGAGGGCAAATTTGTAACGCTTGTAATATTTTATATGTCTTCCAACCCCAATTTCTTTCTTCCTTTTATTTATATGCTTACTGTGGTAGCATCATGTTTTTCGTTTCATATCATTGCCTCGACTTGTATCCATTTTTGCATGCATTGGGTTCGGTTCATCACTCTAACATTGTTCTCTTTTCTTACTTACTTGAATACATGCGTTACTATATGTCTTGAATTGATCCAAATGACATGTCAAAAACCGAACCTAGTAGTTTCATTTTTTATGTGTTGCATTAGTCACTTGCATATAAGAGCATGCATTTTTCTAATTATTTTATTCTCTTTGGCTTCTCTCGGTTGAGTACTAGGCGATCATTTTTGTTTTAGCCTATTGCATGTGTGTTCGTGTTGCCATATCAAGCATACTACCATGAGGCTGAGTGCTTATTTGGAATAACCCTTTGAATGCTTGTGGATGAAGGCTATTTTGCTTAAGTTGGGATGATTGGATTAATGTACATATGAGCTCGCTTTTTCAAGTAGCACATATTCAAAATTCTTTTCAAACAAATGTGAAATCAAAGCATTCCAAAGTGGGAGAAATAGTCTATACTTGTGTGTCTCACATAGTAAGTTAGCATTAATAATCAGAACAAGAGCATATAATGTACATAAAAATCACATCATGATTAGTAGAGGCTGATCTTTGATTAGGTGAGTGGGGTGCTCAATTCATGATCTTCCCCTCTCATACCTAAGTTCCTGAGCCAAGACACTTTGGTTATGACGGTCAAGTGGGCTTTGGCACCAGTCACAGGTTTCCTAAATTTTCCAAAAATATTTAGGTGGCGACTCTGAAATCTGGCAATGCAATCCATTTTTGGCATTTTTGATTTTAAATAGATTTTCTAAAGATTTTCCGGGTTTGGACTCTCATTTGTGTTTTTTGTTTCACATTGTACTTGTGAAACCAGATTCAGAACCATGGGAGTTCAAATTATAGGGCCATCGTATCCGAGGAGACTAAACCGCTCCGAGGAGCACGAAAAACCAGCTATAGTTTCTGGCAACTCTGCTGGGCAAATTAAAGAACTTGACTTGGACTTCATGATGTGAAATTTTATCTACATATATATGTTCTTTGCATTGCATTTGCATTGGTGCTCTTAAATCACTGTGTTTTCCATCTGCTATTCCTAGACGGCTTGCCGGAGGCTTGCCTAAAAAGCTTGCCAAAAGGCTGGCCAATCATGGGCTCTGCCATGTTAGAAACACAACCCTTGGATCTGGATTACCGTCATACCACTTAATCCTCCTTTCATTTCTCAGTGTTAGGTGAGAGAGGTATGTTAGGTAATCTTGTCGAGGTACCCTTTTTGACCTATCGGCCTAGTGCATGTAGTGAGCTCTAGCGACCATTCAAAATAGGATAGGTTACTCTCCCACATTTAAGATGTTATGAAACCACTTGTTTGAGTAGTGAAACCCTAGATCATGCCAAAGCTATGACAAGAAAAACCTAACCTCTCATAGGGGTGTTTTGAATACTTTTGTACAAAATGTGAAATGTGAAATCTTTCGCAATGTGTGATGCAATCCTTGGAGTGTCTTAATCTTGAGGCGATTCCTTTCAAACTTGAAGGTCATATCAGAATCATAATTTGGGTCGAAATCAAGGGGTTTGTGTTTGATATGGTGGAAAAATATCAGAATCAGAACCAGGGCCAAAAATTATATCTTGCTTTGTTTTGACCAGCATATCTGGTATCTCGATTTGATGGGGCATTTATTTTTAATGCTAGGTTTGTTTGAGCCAAAGAAGGATCTGTACCCAACTCAACAAAGGCCCAGTCCATCCAATCCCAGAAAAAAAACCTACCCAGCAAAGTCCAGCCCATCTGATCCCCAAAAGAAAAGATCCATCCAGTGCCAAAAGACCCATTCTAAAAAGCCCAATCCAATCAAACTCGTCTGGATTAATCCAATCTAAATACATCAAGTACAATCAAGTAAAAATCCTTGTTAGTCAGCTCTTAGGTTACACCCATCCATTTCCCCAATTGCCAACTCAGCAGACCCGAGATGGCACAGAGTCCAGAAGAAGTTGTAGCCATGATAACGACCTTTCAAAAACCATGGATACACTAAACCAGAGAATTATTGTGCAGGATGAGACCATTGTTGAAATGCAACGCCCATCTGGGGCTTCTACCATACATCCTATCCCGGGCCCCAGCCGAACTTTGACCCACCTCCGCCGGTTGAAGATTTGCAGGGTCTAGATCCTCGAGAAGGGTTGGCTCTAGCTAGAGTTTTCAGACCCCTGGTGCAGCCTAATGAGGGGCTTTTTCCCCTTGATATTAATGATCTCGACCCAACCTTGTTAAAAATTGCTAACCTTGAAAAGCAATTCAAAAAGGCCCATTAACTCCATTCCCGACATTGAGGATGGGTACACCGAGGTTGCAGTAAGGCTCCCAAACAGATTCAAAATGCCACCTATTGAACGTTTCGACGGGTCTGGAGATCTTATGGTACATATCCGAATTTTCTCAGACGTCCTGAAATCGATGGGTCTGGCTAAGCCTCAGAAACTTTCTCTGTATGAAAGAACCTTGTCGGGTATAGCAGCTACTTTGTATGCCAAGTTGGAGGATAAAGTGATGCAGAACTGGGAAGATTTGGCTGAGGCATTTGTCAATCAGTATTCTTACAATGTCCAAATTGAAATGACCACCCAAGAGCTTGAAGCAACTAACCAGAATCCTAAAGAACCTTTTATGGAATTTGTTGCAAGGTGGAGAGCAAAGGCAACACAAATGATAGATCGACCTTCTGAGAGGGACCAAGTGCGGATAGTAGTGCAGAACCTTGAGCCTGATATGTTACAAAAGTTAATAGTCACTCCACTGTTCACTTTCAAAGATTTGCATGAATTGGGGGTTCAAATTGAGAGCGCATTTAACAAAGGGATCATTTCTAGAATAAGCGAACCAACAAGGAGGGTGTTTTCCAGGAGAACCAATGCTAGCAATAGCACTATTCCTAAACCCATTGTAATCAATACCGTTGCCACCGATCCCAAAACTGCTGACCCCTTTGCCAATACCAACCCACAAACAGCCGGCCCAACCTGAGCTCAAGGCAGAACTTTCACCCCCTTCCATATGAGTCTAACTAGCACACTAAAAGTCATGATAGAAAGAGGGTATCTCAAACCCCTTGATCCCCAACCTCTTCCTGACCCACTCCTTGCTAGACACAACCCCACCAAATATTGTGCATACCATCAGCAGCGCATCGATCGCTGTTACCAGCCTTTGTCATAAAGTTTAGAATCTCATCGACAAGTAGACAATAGCTCTACTTCAAGAATCCAATGTTACCACTAACCCACTCCCCATCCATGAACAAGTACCTAATCCTTATCTTAATCTCATCCATACACTACCCCCTTCCTTTGACCCCAGTATACATCACTCCATTCCATCTGCCCAGGCCAGAGGTGTTCATTTTTTAAAATACCGATTTGTGCATGATGGATACACCCAATCCGGTTCGGATACACCAAGTGCACCAAATGGCCGAACCCATTACTGCTGAGATGTTGGAAATGATCGAAGACCTTCAAGGAATGGTGGCAGATTTAACTTTTAAGGTTCCAACC
>JAXFYN010000463.1:63525-144575 GCA_036172215.1 Camellia granthamiana
GTCTCACTACCAGCCAGCCTCTTCTAGGTGCATTAGTAAAGAGGTGGTGGGATACCACTGATTCCTTCTATTTCTCTACAGCAGGGGAGATGACGATGACTCCCTTTGACTTCTCCATGCTCACTAGCATAGGAGTAGGGGGTGATCCGATCCCTTATGACACTGACATGGACGAGTGGGACGCCGCTCAGGTTACTTGCTGGGGACTCGCCTACCCTTCTCCCGACCAGGGATGGTGCGATATTCATGGTTCGCAGACTATTTCGGAGGGGAGACACCGGCGACCCACGAGGAGACCGAGTACTAGGCCCGGGGGTTCCTCATGTTCTTGTTTGGCACTACTCTCTTCGCCGACTGGGCGAACACCGTCGGCCTCTACCTCTTGAGTGCACTAGTGGACCTGTCTCACGTCCGACTCTACGACTGGGGCGGCGCAGGCTTGGCCACACTGTATGGATGCATGAGTTCTTTATCTCGCCAGAGTGGGCACCTGCTGGGAGGCTATTGGAGAGCCTGGGAGGTACATCTTCCCCTTCTGTTTTACAGTCCTGCTTTACATTATCTGCATACTGCACACACTGCACAACATACTGCAATGCACACAACCTGTTTTCTGCTTTACATTATTTGCACACCGCACACATACTGCAACACACACAACCTGCTTTTTGCTTTACATTATCTGGACATATACTCATTGTCACCCTTTTTCATTCCGCAGTTATGGGTATACACCTACTTCCCGAGGCTTGCCCCAGAGCCGGAGGTGGAGACTCCTCCCATGGTTCCATACTCGCATAGATACGATGTGAGATGCCAGCGGAGGTCCCGAGAGTCTTTCTTATTCTTCCTCCAATATTTCGACACTGTAGCCGTAGCAGAGGTAATTCAAACCTTGCAGCCATTTCAGTTCTTCTTCAAACTAACATTGCATCTCCAATGGCAACTAATAACCTGTATATTTACCATTTGCAGATCACCTGGCAGCTGTGGGCAGTGATGCCTGACACGGTCAGAGATCAGTTCATGGGTGCTCGGGAGGCTTCCCGGTTTCGGATCTTGCTCGAGGGCCCGATCTGTCAAGCGTGGTTCTTGGGAGAGTGATTTCCGTGACAGAGCCTCGGCTTGCCTGAGCCGGTGGTTCTGATGCCACCTCCCACCTATATGCGGATCACAGAGACGTATACTGAGCAGGAGATAATCGACTTTACCAGAGGTTGGGATACCGACTTCTTCAGGCTTGAGTGCGACTACACTGTTTTCATTCAGACATATCTCATGCCGCCTCTGACCGGCGTTCGCAGGGTTGAGAGGGACAGACCTACAGTCGCAGCAGAGGGAGCTGGTGGATCCAGGGCGGCTCAAGCCCATGGTAGGAGAGGTTCCCAGTAGAGGCAGAGAGCAAGGTGGCTGGAGCTGCCTACTACTATAACCTGCCGGGGATGCGCTGGAGAGACTTATCAAATTTCCATCCCGCCTGCACCGGCTAGTCATGAGTTGGTCGGTGTTCGAGGCCCAACCCCGGTATGTACCATGCTTTACATTTTGCACATTCAATTCATTTCAGCTCATGCTTTGCAAGTTACTAATCATCTCAGAACTTTTACAAGCATCTATAGAGTACACCGGGCAGGCCCTCGAGCTGTCGACTTCTCTGATGGGGATGGTGCAGACGAGCACGGACCTGCTCAGTATTTATGGCATTCCGATAAGTTACTTCCACCACACTCCAAAACCCTTTGTAATCTGCTCCATACTGATCTGATGTGTTCCCTTATCAATACTGCATTGGTACACTGCATCCATACACCACAATTACACACTGCACACAGCGTTCATTCACTGCAATAATTTACTGCCTTTGATACACTGCTTTTGACATATACCACAACTAATGTATTCTGACAAACTGTCCTTTTCAGGTCCCTTTTCAGATGTCGACCCCATCTAGTGCCCTAGCAGGAGTTACAGTAGGACCTTCAGTGCCTCCTCGAGCAGCAGGGAGAGAGAGACGAGGGACGTCGGCACATAGCCAGAGCAGGGCTAGGCGCACCCATACCGGGAGCAGTTCACGAGGGCCTATCCCAGATGATGAGTCTGGCGAGGAGCCAGCGAGCCCACAGTCGGAGTCATCTCAGGGTGGTGACAACGCCGGAGATGGCTCTGGTTCAGATTCGAGCAGCGGCGCTGACGGCGATAGTCCTAGGCCGAGGAAGAGGATGAAGAGGACTTCCCGATCTTGATATGGCTGGCGCCGATTCAGATGCTTTCTACTTTAGTTTCTTTTCTTTTTTTCCTTAGTTTTCTTTTTGTTAGTTGTATTGGCACTTTGCACAAACTTGGGTAGTTTTATTTTTCTTTAAAAACTTGTACTGCAAAAGTGACCATGATTGGAAATAAAACAGCCTTTTGATTGAAAAAGTGTTGCATTTTACATTTTGAGCATTCAACGCATCGCACAGTATGAAAATGAAATTTGATCTTTGTTGGAAAATGCACTTTCACATTGCATTGTCTTAATCAGGTAGTGAACCAACGAACAACTGAAAGAACAAAACAAAACAACTCGATAAACAACACAAAGACTTAACAGGCTAATCAACTGTAAATACAACCCGATAAGCAAGAAAAGAACTTAATAGACAACACAAATACAACTCAATAAACACATTGCAACAACTTGATAAACAAATTGAAACAGAACACATCTGGAGCAAACCATGATACAGGTTCTTGGCATTTTCAACACATGGATGACCCAGGGAACAAAGAAAGAGACCATCGGCCATAAGGGGAGGCTGCCGGCCACCAGAAATGGCCATCGGCCACTAGCACTAGCCGATTGGCTAAAAACATGGCCGATCGGCCACAACCATTGGCCGGTCGGCCATCAATGCAGAGGATTTGTAGATTGCTGACACATGTCTTCCACTCAACACCTTATCTTATACAAAAACCTCAGCTTCATGTTTTTTTCATTTCAGCTCTATTTTTGCTTCAAATGGTACCATTCTTTACCAAAAAACTCTCCGATTAGATTGTTACCCTAGATGACTCAGAAAAGCTGAATTTCTGAGGTTTCGGGGTAAGTGCACTATTAACGCAGAGTCGTACCCCATTGCATTTTCTGTTCCTCCATGTCGCGGCCAGGTGTTGGAATCCGATTACTCACCTTTTTAGCTTCGGGGGACAAGCGATGTGCCCTACATTTGAAGAATTCCAAGCTTTGATGGAATCTCGGCGCGACGAAGAAATCTCGCCCCAGTCTCGTTTTGGTCACATCCAAGCTTTAGGACGGATGTGCGGACTCACTTTGCATGATGTTGGATCTTTGATTCGCAACGGGGAGTTGGATATTCCCAGTTTGACTCATCAGTTTTCTGACATCGGTGACTGCAGCGATCATCTTTGGCAAAGTTTTCGATGACATGCCCTCTGCTTGTGCATGTTGTCTCATTTTCTACTTGTGCCTGGCTTTGGAGGATCTAGCGTCCGTTTGATAGAAGTTGCCCATGGCCTGAAAGAGGGCAAGAGCTGCATTGGCATGACATTAACCGAGACCTTGATGGGTTTGGATGCTTTCCATCGCTGGGAGATGACTAGGTTCGCAGGAAGTCTACTACTCTTGCAGGTAATGTTTCCCACCATTCTCATATTTGTATTTCTCATATCACTCGGCCCACAGGCTCTGTTTTTCTCTCAAAACCCTTTCTCACCTTTTCTCTCCATGAACACCTCTCTATTCTTTAATCTCTCTTATTTTTCATCCCTCCCCAGATATGGCTTACGGATAAATTGAAAGTGGTGGACTCTTGCCCAGTATATTGGGCATGCGGTTATTTCTTCTGTCAGCGGCTAGTTGATGTCCCAAATGAGAGATGGTGGTGTGAATGGATGTGCGCTAGATTTGTTGTTGACATCGCTTGGCGTTGCCCCTGGCTTGATTTGCCTGAGATAAGCTACAGCATGTCTCGGCAGCCTGGCATTCAGTTGATTGGCCTGACACATTGTGTCTTTTACTTTCCATTTCGATTCTGGCATCAATTTGGCTACGACCAGACTTGCCCAGAAGAGGAAATAGAATACCCAGCTTCATTTCTGATCAAAGGCTCAGATTTAGCTCAGTATGCCACTGCATGGAGAACTAGAGAACTTCTGGCCCCTGCTCCCACTTTCAGTTGTACCTTTTCTGACGAGTGCATAGCTTGGCTTGAAGACGAAGTGCAAACCGGGCCAACTCTAGCTTCTGAAGCTTCTACAAGCTCTGGGAGGGGGCGCAGGAACACCTGACTTGACTATGCCCCAAGTTTAAGTTTTCTTTTAAATGTAATAAAAAAGCAACTTCAGTTTTTATCAAGAGTCGGAGAGCTCTGTAATGAAATCAATGAAATTGAAGGTTGTGGGTACTGAGAATTTTCCATTTTGGTCCAAAAAAATGGTGTAGTTTTTAAAAAGATTAATTTGAGCAAAATCAACTTTTATTAAAACTTTTCAAAACCATTTTTGATGTGGATCACAACTGGACACGCCCAAGATCTATCACTGAGATGTACAATCCCGGATCCAACAACTGCAAAGTTGCCCGTTGTCTGAATAGCACTGCACTGTGGCTCATAACCGAACTCTTGGATGCAAAAAAGACAAAGATGGCGAAAAACAATCACATGGACACAGTTGATTTGGAGGTGTTTATGGCTGGACTTCAAAATGAAGTTGCCTACGTATCCCGAAGATGGGAATCAAGCCTTACGTAGTTCGGTTTAGGTTCACTCAAGTTTTAACGCACTTCTTTTGCGCTCTAACTTTTGCCAAGGCTGCTCTTTTTGGGTTTTCAACCTTGCGGGCTCAGTTTTTCTTATTTCAAATTTTTTTGTGCTCTAACTTTTGCCTAGGTCGTCCTTTTGGGTTTTCGGCCTAGCGAGCCACTCAAGGGTAGTATTTCTTCAACTTATCCATGTTGATAGGCTGGGAGAACTCAAGGCTATCTAGGTCCATAAGAATGACAACTCCACCCGACCAAATAGACTTGATGATGTAAGGGCTAGTCCAATTAGGTCTGAACTTGCCCCTAGGGTCGTAGATGGGAGCTCGGTTGTCTTTGAGCACTAGATTGCCTTTTTTCAAATTCCTGGACTTAACTTTCTTGTTGAACGCCCTGGCAATCCTGCGTTGATAACCTTGAATATGGTACAGTGCTTTCAGTCTTCTTTCGTCAAACAGCATGAGTTCTTCGAATCTGTTCTGCTGCCAATCTGCCTCAGCTATCTGGCACTCAGCCATTACTCGCAACGATGAAACCTCAACTTTGATAGGCAGAATAGCCTCCATTCCATAAACCAAGGAATACGGAGTTGCCCCAATAGAAGTTTGAATTGACGTTCTGTAGCCCCAGAGAGTAAAATGGTAGCTTATCTGGCCAATCCCTATAGGTTTCCACTATCTTCTGCAGAATGTGCTTGATGTTCTTGTTGGCGGCCTCAACCGCTCTGTTGGTTTGCGGCCTATATGTGGATGACTTATGAAAAGCCACGTTGTATTTCTCCAACAAGTCGATCACTTCCTTCTTGAAGTGGGAACCATTATCCGAAATGATCTCATTCGGGACCCCATACTGGTAGATAATGTTGTTCCTGATGAACTTAGCTACGTGCGACGCTTTCAGCACTGCATAGGATTGGGCCTTAACCCACTTTGTAAAGTAGTCCATCGCCACCAGGATGTACTCATGCTCGTTCGACCCCTTCGGAGTAACTGCCCCAATAACATCAATTCCCTAGACTGAAAATGGCCACAGTGAAGTCATGTTGTACAGCTTTGACGACGGGGTGCTCATGCGATTTGCATGGATCTGACATTTGTGGCATCGCCGAACAAAGCCAATACAATCCTCCTCCATGGTTGACCAGTAGTAGCCCTGTCTGAGAATCTTCCGAGCCAGCATTACCCCGCTCATGTGCGCTCTGCACTCTCCTCCGTGGATGGCCTCCATCAGGCGCTTCGACTCTTCAGCATCGACACACAGTTTATGCATTCCCAGATGGCCCCTTTTGTACAATTTACGCCCACAGATGATAAACTGAGCATCCATTCTTCATATTTCCCTCTTGTCTTTGGCATTTGCCCCTGGTGGATAAGCCTCATTTTCTAAGAAGTTCCAAACATCAAAGTACCAGGGGTTCTAATCCTGTGCTTCATCTATGGCGGCAATCAGTTCGTAGATCGGCACATACCTCTGTTCAATGATAATTGGATGCATCCGGACTCCCAAAGGGATGTCTATCATAGAAGATAGAGTTGATAAAGCGTCTGCGAATCTGTTGTTCTCTCTCAACAAATGTGTGAAGGTTAACTTCTCAAACCTGGGAATTAGGACGTCCAGGGTTTGGTGGTAGATTTTTATCATTTCTTCCTTCACCTTCCAGTCTCCTTTCGCTTGAGATACAACAAGGTTCGAGTCCCCGATGACATCCAAATGCTTTGCCCCTAGTTCTAGGGCAGCTTCCAAGCCAGCGATGCATGCCTCATACTCTGCTTCATTGTTCGATACCTTGAATCAGAGTTTGAAAGCTAGGGGTATGTGGGAATTGTCGGGTGCTATCAGCAACACCCCTATCCCATACCCGTATTGATTAGACGCTCCGTCAAAGTACATAATCCAAATTTCTTCTTTAACTTGCAGAATGGCCTCATCTGGGAACAAATACTCTACTGCTTCATCCCCTTCTGCTGGGTTATCGGCTAGGAACTCTGCTACCACTCTTCCTTTCACAGACTTGCGAGTGACATACTTCAAATCAAATTCGGAGAGAAGAAGCAACCAATGGGCTAGCCTACCTATAAGTGCTCGTTTCTCGAAGAGATATTTGATGAGATCTAATCTCGAAACCAGTATTACGGAGTGAGCTAACAGGTAGTGCCTCAACTTCTTGGTAGCCCATACTAAGGCCAAACAAGCCTTCTCAAGCGGAGTGTAACGGGTCTCATATTCCAGCATCTTCTTGCTCAGGTAATAGATAGCCTTCTCCACTTTGTCCTCAAATTCCTGTGCAAGCATGCTGCACATTGTCGTGTCGGTTACTGACATACACAATACCAACGGTTTCCCCAGCTGTAACACGGGCGGGTTCTGTAGATACTGCTTGATTCTTTCAAAAGCAACTTGGCATTGGTCGTCCCATTGGAATTTCTTTCCTTTCTTCAGGAGAACAAAAAGTGGTTCACAAGTCAAGGTTAATTTTGCGATAAACCGTCTTATGAATTGTATTTTACCCAGAAAGCCTCTCACCTCCTTTTCAGTCTTTGGTGGTGGCATTTCTAAGATGGCCTTAATCTTGGAAGGATCGACCTCAATGCCCCTCTGTGTGATCAAGAACCCTAGCATTTTCCCTGCTGTAACACCAAAAGTACATTTCTAAGGATTCAGCCACAACCGATACTCTCTAATCCGTTGAAAAAATTTATTCAAGGCGGTGTAGTGGCCCTTTCTTTCCTTAGACTGGACAATCATGTCGTCCACGTACACCTCAACCTCTTTGTGGATCATATCGTGTAAAATCGTAGTTGCAGCCCGTTGATAAGTAGCCCCAACATTCTTCAAACCGAACGGCATCACCCTATAACAGTAGGTCCCCCACGAGGTGGTGAAGGCAGTCTTCTCCCTATCCTTAGGTGCCATTAAGATCTGGTTGTACCTGGAAAACCCATCCATAAAGGAAAGTAGCACATGCCCAGCAGTAAAGTCCACCAATTCATCGATATACAGCAGAGGAAAGTCGTCCTTTGGACTGGCTTTGTTCAGATCCCTAAAGTCCACACACACACGAATTCTACCATCCTTCTTTGGCACCGGAACTATGTTGGCCAACCAAGTAGGATACTCAGATACTAACAGGAACCTTGCATCAATCTGCTTGGTGACCTCTTCTTTGATTTTCAGAGCCCAGTCCAGGCGGATCCTTTGAAGCTTCTGCTTAACAGGTTGGGCCTCTGGGTCAAGAGGGATCCGGTGTTGTACAATCTCAGAATCGATTCCAAGCATGTCTTCGTAGAACCATGCGAAAACGTCTTTGAAATCTTTTAATAAAGCGACTAAGCGCTCGCGCTCCTCCGAAGACAACGTGGACCCGATCTGGACCAGCCACGGGTCCTTCTCAGTACCAACGTTAATTGAAGTGATTTCGTCAACCAAAGGCTTTACAAACCTCTCCTCCTCTTGTTCAATCAAATGTTTCAAAACCGGAGGAATTTCTTCCTCGTCGTTTTCATCAAAGTTTTGAAAGTCTTGATTAATGCAATAAACTAAAGGCACAGAAAAGTACTCAGAAGCTACAGCAGTACCGTTCTCATTAACAACTTCCAGATTGTTTGATTCTTTGGTTACAACAGACTCAAAGGAAAATGAAAATGACAACCTGAACAAGACAACGGCATCCGAGTTATCACCTCCAGGAATACCGGACTCTGACTCAGAAGAACTGGAATCTAATTCCGACTCCACAAACTCTGTGGAATCAGATTCCGGTTCACTACCTGACTCAGAACTGCTAGATAAAAAGCCTTCCTTGTATTGCCAGATGAGGGAATGTGCGATAGATGCGTCCAAAATACCGGAAGGAGGGCTTACAGCCATTTGATCTCCAATCATGGAAACAGAGAAGTCGTCCCCCGCACACTCTGGTGTGATTTGAGGATCTGAGAGGAGACGAGCCAGCTCTACCCCCATTTCAAGTTTTGTGCCATTGGACTCATCCTCTTCACACTGTTCAGCCTCAGCTGGTAGGTCAATCTGCTCTTCTGTAACTTCATCCCCTTGCAACTGTAAGCCAAAAAAGATTTCGAAGCCGGGCAAACGCCGCTTCTCAGAATTCAGCCAAGGCTCTGGAAAGCCGCAGAATGGGAAGTCTTCCCCATCCCGGACAAAGCATCCGTTCATGGTTCCAGTAATAGGTCGATGCACTAGCTTGTAGTGCTTCCCAGTCTGTCTTGCTTTGGCTCTTCCAGCCATTTCTTTCCCCTTTCTCACCCAATCCTCTCTGGTAGGTGTGTAACCTAAACCAAAGGTATGGGGATTATGTGGCACTCCGGCCAATTCGGCTACGCCCTTCCAGCCACTTCTTCCTAATCCCATTCCGGGCATGTGTTGAAGCTTGTTCATGAGGTATACTGACTGCGCACTGACATACAATCCCTCATTTGCTGCCAAAATGTTCTGTACTATCCGGGCCTCAGCCAGACTAAACCCTGAGAGAAATACATCTTCGTCGCCATGGTCAATCTCCAACACTAGTGTGGTTACCTCTAGTGGTGAGTGAATGGATGAATTCCCGAAGACAGTTGCTACCCCCCTTCCTATAAGGGTATTTCAGCATTTGGTGGAGAGTAGAAGAGGCTGCCTTCACAAGGTGCAGCCAGGGTCTTCCTAGTAGTAAGTTGAAAGTGGCCGGGACGTCTAGGACATGAAACTCGACGTCCTGTTGACTTGGGCCAACCTGAACTCGAATCTGTACTGTGCCTATCACTTCCCTACTCATGTTGTCATATGCCCGAATCACTTGGGCTGTAGGTATGAAAGCTGCTGGTTTTAGGCCGATCGCATAAGCTGTGCGAGTTGGACAGACATTGATAGCCGAACTAGTGTCTACCAACACCACCGGTATCCATTTTTCTCTACACTCAATAGAAAGCTTTGCCTTGTCCATGGCTAAAAAGACGGCTTGTCTATGAACCCTTGAGGCCATAAGCAGTCCTTAGATGGAGATATTTGCTTGGATTTTCTTCAGTTGTTTCAGTACTGCCTCCTCTTCCAGCTGTTTTTCTTTCTGTTTATCAGCTTCCTTATCTTTTCCTGATGCCTTTGGCTGGTCTAGATGTGGGGGTTTGAAGTACCGCCCACTTCTGGTCATGTGATCCACCTCTTCGATGTATCATGTATTATCCGGAAGCCTTTGTCCCCAATCCTCGTTAGTGTGGGCAAGACGCAAATCGTCGTCCTCCCACCAAGTTCCATCGGAAACTGACAAGCAACTATCCGGTTCTATTGAATTTGTTCCCATGCTCATAGCACATTCTACCCCCATAGGGCCCTTGGCTTTCCTGGCTCTCTGATCTTCCTCAATCCTTTCCTTTTCAAACTGCTTCAGCGCAGCCTCCTGTTTGGCATCTGCTATACAAACACTGCTTGACTCTCGAGCAAAATTCCTTGTACCAGTGCTCTCTGGCAATTTTCTCTTGTTATCGATTGTTCCGGCCATTGTGGATATTCCTGTTTCCAACTGTTCCCGTCCTGGTTGAAATCCCTCGTCAATATCCGGCTGATCACTAAGCCACCCCAAGTTATCCGCTGATCCGCTCATATCAAACCAGTTCACGTGTACATCCTCTGGGTCTTGTTCATCATAGAATTGCAAATCACTGATACCCTCTTCAAGCTATGCTAAGTCATCAAGTTCCTGATTCAGTCTGTCCTCCCGAATGACATTTACCTCATCCCCCATCGGCAATTCCACCCTCGGCTTGGCCTGATCAGTTGGCGAGGGTCATATGCCTCCTTAGTTAAGCTTGTAGAGCCCTCAGGCATGTCTTCTTCTACCCCGACCACCACCACAGGCTCGGGTTGGGATATGGAGATGCTCATCATGCAGAGATCTATGTTCTCCGAGATGAAAAGCGTCGGCTTAGGTAGATGGGAAGGAGTGATGTATATACTGGGGTCATATGGGATGGCCATGGTTTGGATCAGGTTCACTTGCCTGGGTGGAGGAGGGGGTTGATTATGTGGTGGAAGGGTGTTTGTAGTGACGTTTGGTTTCTCAGGGGGTGCTATTACCTTGTTGTCAATGAGATCTTGAATCTCATGACGAGCTTGAAGCACTGGTCGGTGTCGTGACCATGTTGCTAATGGAAGGCACAATACTTGGCCGGGTTATGTGTGGGAGGGAGGGGATTTGGCAATGGGCATGGTTTTAGCAGCTTTAGATGTCCTTTTCTAACCAGGACCCTCAGGGCTGCAGACGGGGACATGTAAAGCGGAGTAAACACCCTCTGGCCCCGAGGTGGGTATTTTGCGGGTTGTGAGGCAGGTGCGGAGGTTCTTGTAAAGGGTGTGGCTGTTTTTGGAGTGGTGGCGACCATGCCCATATCAGAGGTCCTCGCACCTGCATTGCTATTGGTGGCTGTATTCGAACTGCAGGTGAAGGCCCTCTTGGGCTACTACCTTTCGTGGTCGATCAGACCTTGTTTCATAGCATCTTCGATCTGTACCCCAATCTCGTGGAGATTGGCAAATGGGTAAGACAATCATTTTCTGTATCAACTTCGGTTGCAGATTCCTGACGACCATTCTTATCTGGTACTTCTCAGCCGGCCTGGTGGTCATCATAAAAGCCTTGGCTCTCCAACGGGTTACAAAGTCATAGAAGCCCTCCTTCAGCTCTTGTCTAGTTGCCTCGAGATCACGAGTTGTGACCTCGGTTTGCGTGTTGTATAAATATTAGGTGACGAAAGCCTTGGCCATCTTTTCCAACTCCTTTTCACTAAATCCTCCAACTTGGCATACTAGATGGCTGTGATTCCTGACAGGGTCTGACCAAAAAGGGAAAGCTTTTGCAGTCTGGAGAGGCCCATTGGCCGTAAGATATCCAAGAACAACCGTAGATGTACCATAGGATCTCCAGAACCGTCAAAACGATCTATATGTGGCATCTTAAACCGGTCCGGCAATGTCACTTGCCGAATCCGTGTAACCATCCTCTATCTCTGGAATGGAGTTAACGCCGTGAGCCCTTTTGAACAGCTTTTCTAGCTTGCTCACTTTTAATGCGGTTGGATCTATTCGAACTTGAAAGGGTCCTCAATTGGGTAGGCCTGTGCTTTGGATGTCTGAGGTGGAGTGGGATCCACTGGGACGTCCACATTCTCCTGGACATTGGTTGCAGGGGCAGAAGCCCTTGGTGCAGGAATTTCTGCTGGAGGTGGGTGGGATACAGAAGCTACCCCCCTGTTGTGTTTGTTGCTGTTGTTGTAACCTAGCAATGAGTTCGGCCTGCTGAGCCACGACCTCGGTCTGGCGAGTAGTAACTTCTACTTGGCGGGTAGCATCCTGCTGCATGGCCTCCATAGTCTGTTGAAGTTGACGCATCATGTCTTCCATACTCATACTGACAAAAGGGGGTTGATCTATCGCATCTGGTGAATATTCTCTTTCTGAAACAGGAAACTGAATCTGACTGCGCACAGGTGAGGTAGAGAGTGATCGCTGAATCGGAGACTGTTGAACTGATGACCTGTGCTTGACTGACCTTCGTCTAGTAATCGAGGGTAGCGAAATGAACACTGGTTGTCCACCACTTAGATCCTCAGATCGGGAAAGTCTCATTCCTCTAGTCCAGAATGCTCGGGGGGGATCTGCCTTTTCGGAAGCAATTGTGATACACTACCTTGCAAAAAGAAAATAAAGCAAAAAAGAAAAGAAACATCAATCAGGAAATGGACAGCATTTCGGCTTAGATGGAGACTGTCATGACCCTAACCCGCCCCCATGGGTTACGGGTATAACCGACTAGTAATCAAGAGATTACCTGCGGCCTCAAACCATAAAAGACATAACTTATCAGAGCAAAGGGGCTAAACGGAAGCAAATTTAAAACTTTGTCCATAGAGCTGTGCTTACATGGCATGTCATAACAATCCATATACATACATGTTAATAACTCACGTCAAAGTAGTAATGACACATAGTTCTATACATACAGGATCTTTCAAGTCTAAGTTAGTCAAACTCAAAGTTTATATACAAAAGTAAACCAAAGTTCTCGCTAACATGACAAAATATAGCAAACTAGCAAAAGGGCGAAAACAAGTCTCGTGCGTGAGATGTATGGGCTGACTCTTCAAAACCTTGACTGCTTCTCACAAACTTCATTGAGGCTGGATTTGGACCTCCCTTGGCTCACCTATAGACACATGAATGAGCGTAAGCGAAAGCCAGTGAATATTATCAAATAAGGAAGATACACGAACAGTATTTAGAACGACATGCACCAAACGGCCATAGGCCCAATTCATATTTCTATCTAGTACATATATATATAGGTCAAGTAACTGCGGTTCCAAATGCATCAGACGGCCTCAGGCCCAATCCATTCCTATCAAACGGCCTTGGGCCCATTTTTCTCTCATTCATGTCAGACTGGCCTCTGGTCCATTCATTCTTTCATTCATGTCAAACTGGCCTCTGGCACATTCATTTTTTCATTCATGTCAAACTGGCCTCTGGTCCATTCATTCTTTCATTCATGTCAAACTGGCCTCTGGCCCATTCATTTGGCATGGCAAACATTTGTCCACAATTCAAATTAACAGACTTATAAGACTTATAGGGAAATAAGCAATTGGACAAATAACATACTTCAAAGTATCTTTACTAAGATATTACTCACAGTGTTCTACCAGTGGATTCGCCCTTGAGCTCGACCCTACACATTACATAATACATATGGGTCACAAACGATTCAATCCGTTCTTAATTCATACATCCCTCTTAGGCTTCTTTCTTATTCTTTTAATTCATTTATAATGCTCAATGCATGCCTAAGAGTACTTAGGAGTGGAAGAGAACGGAAAACGAAACACAGAACAAATTTACAAAATTTCAAAAACAGGGGTCCTCGCTCGAGTGTGGACTTTCCCGCTCGAGCGGACCCATTAGGTCTGTAAAAGTACTGGTTGTCTCGTTTTTATGCTCGAGCGTGAAGTCGGGTGCTCGAGATGAAAGTCTCACTACATGGCTCCCTGCTCGAGCGTGAATGTCCCCGCTCGAGCGTACGTCCATGTTTGCAAAAGTTCTGGGAGCTCATATTTCCCGCTCGAGCGGCCACTTCCCCGCTCGAGCAGACATGCCAAATTCTGGAAAATCCAGAATTGTTCTTGAGCTTCAAACTTGATGTTCAAAGGCTTCAAAGTTCGAATTAAGGTACCAAAATAGGGAAACACATCATATATCATGAGTACACAAACAATATGAGGCCAATTGCTCAAAATTTATGGTTCAATCCTCAAAATTAATCACATTTCTTTTGTGTAATCAAACACATGCATTCAAACTTCATATAAGTTCCACACCTTCAATAATCAAACATGCATGTCAATTTTTGACTTCATTTCTAATTCAAATGTTACAAATGACACTTATCATCATGAAACCCACAAAGATTATGCATGCATGTGAAGATTGGTGCCCAATTCTCCATGTTCAATATCATTCATGCTAGTTTATGCAATTACAAGCTTAAACATACAAATTCATGGCAATTTCTTACATGCATGTGTATATTGGCTCCCAATTCATCAAAGCTACCTCAATTCATGTTCTTGATCGCCATTTAGTCTTCAATTCACAAAATCACAACTCAAACTCATGAGTTAAGGGTTGATTACTCACCTAGGAGCTTTAATCTTCCAAGCTTATGCTTAATTCTTGAGTTGGTCTTCAAATTATCTAAGCTTCATGACCAAAACTTCAATTTCCTTCACCCTCTCTCTCTCTAGCCGACCCTTTCTCACTCTAAGGTGTAAAATCATATTTTTTTGAGCTCCAAACAACCAAATGAGGGTGTAATTGGCCTTTTATATAAGCTCCTCTATCACAATATTTTAATACTAATTAATTGAGCACTATTTCATCAATTTAATCTATTAAATTTGATTCGAATCAATTTTCAATTAAATTTTACCGTAGGCTCTAAAAATTACGCCAATCACAATGGCGTAGTCAATTTTGGTTTCTATGGCCGATAGGGCCTTCAATTTAAATTCCAAAGCAGAAAGTCAAACAGATTTTCCTACGGTGAACAGAGAGAAATTCAAAACCACATATATTCATATAAATGGCACACAAAATCATATCAAACACATAATCATAATCATAATCATAATTAAGATTACTTAGCATAATACGGAACAGGGTTATCACAAAGACAACACACAGTTGTAATCATAAGCTGTAAAATCTGTACTCAAACACTGATTTTTGCCCTCAAATTTCTGCCCCAAACTGATGTCCTCAGACTAATACCCAGACTTGCAACTGATACATACATTCTGTAGAAGCACACCTCTAAAAGCACGCATAAAGCAAGTGAGAGCCAAAACACCCCTATTGTGGGGTAGGGTTTCCATGTCCTAATTTTGTCAGGAACTAGGGGTTCGCTACACAAGCAAACGGTTTCAAACATCCTACATTCGGGCGAGCAACCTGTCCTAGTTTGAAATGGTCTCTATGGCTTCCGATATGCAACTAGGTCGATTGGTCAAAAAGGGTACCTCGGCAAGACCACCTAATATACCTCTCGCTCTTAACACCAAAGGCGAAAGAAGGATGGTACAGTGGTAGTCCAGATCGAAGGTTTGTGTTCCCATCGTGGTAGAGCCCGTAACCGGTCAGCCTTATGGCATGCTTTTCCAAGCAAGCCTCCGACAAACCGTTCAGGAATAGCAGACGGCAAATACTATGACTTAGGCACACCAATGAAAATGCAATGCAAAGAAACACATTAGTGTAGATAAAACAACATATCATGAGTTCGAGTCAAGTTCTCTAAATCTCCAGCAGAGTTGCCAGAAACTGTAAACCGGCCGAACTTCCTCCGTGCACCCTCTTTTTCGGAAAGGGCGCGAATTAGGTTCATGCTACTACAGTTCAGACTCCTGTCACGGTTCTGAATCTAATCTCACAAAGTGCAATGTAAGACTGATAAATCACCAAAGAGTCCAATCCAGAAAATCATTTTGGAAAATCAAATTTTTGAATCAAGTAATGCCAAACTGGACTGCTTTGCCAGATTACAGAGTTGCCACCTAAATATTTTATTTTGGAAAATTTAGGAAACCCCGACTCGTGCCAAAGGCCACGTGTCCGTCATCACCAAAGTTGCCTCGGTTCGGAAACTTGGGTACGAGGGGGAAAGGTCATGAAATGAGCACCCCCTCTCGCCCGATCAAAGGATCGACCTCTACTAAGCATGATATGTTGTTTTATAGACACATGTGTTCTTATTCCGATTATTAGCAACTTTACTATGTGATGCGCACTGCATACAGGTATAGACTAAATCGCAAGAATTGGCACAAAACATCTCAAGTTTGTTTCCGAAAATGGTTTGAGAGTGCCACTCGCAAGTGGGCTAAAGCATGGATTTTCCACCCTCAGGTGGGCTTAAAATATGATGATTTTGCCACTTCGCAAAGTGGGCTTAAAACTCACATTTGATGAATTGTTCCAATTCAAGTAATAAAGCCTTTATCCATAGGCACAGTTAAATCACTTTTGCAAATAGTCTCATGGAAAACATGTAATCGTGGCAACACTTACACTCATGCAAGGATGCTAAAGCGTAAACACTCACAGTGTACTCCAAGCCAAGACAAAGAACTAGTTAGAAATCAATGCATAATCCTAATTATACAAGATGCCTAATGCAACACATGCAATAATGCAACTAAATAGGCTCGGCTATCTAAGATGGCATATGAATGCAACACTTCATAACATGCTTTAAAACACGTATTCAAGTAAGTGTATTGAAATACAATGTAGTTTGAGTGATGCGCCGAGCCCGGTGCGTGCAATACAAATGAATGAATGCAAACATGCAAAGCATAAGGTATGCTAATTGAAATATATGCCCTAATCTAACCACCGAAAGCGGATAAATAAAAGGTAGAAAGACATAGGGTTGGAAGACATTCACACACACATGCACACTTATTACAACATTGCCCTCGCGAAGGAGGGTCCGAATAAATAAGCTAAGTAGCTATGCTAAGCTAAGCTACTTATTATGGACCAACTAATTAACTATGCTAAGCTAATTAGTTACAAAATGACTAAGCTAAGTTAACTAGTTAGCTAAGAAATTCAAATGAAAGGCCTTGGGGAATAAGGAAGACATGCATGCTCGGTCACATCCTCCCTGAAATCTACCGCCTTGCCTCTAAATGCCTCTGTTTGCACATCTTTGGACCTCTGAAAATTGTGCCAACCTCCAGATTGCTTCTATTTGATCTCAAGAACACACTGATGGCCGATCGGCCATGATTGATGATCATCGGCTAACACTAATGGCCGGTCGGCTGCTTTGGTGGCCGGTCGACTGGTATTGGTGGCCGGTCGGCCACTGCTTCCTTGGAATTCCTCCTTTTGCTGCAACAGAGATCAAACAGAGGCATGACAGTGCATTTACAAGGAAATATGTATACTGTCACCCTCCTTATCATGTCTCAAGCTCAAAGGAGTGTGACACTTGGCTCTCAAGCTACCAACCAAACATTTTCAATGCATAGTGGCTAAAGAACCAAGCTTGTACAATACTTCATGAATGCACAAATAAGACTCGAAGAGCCTTCACCCTATCATGCATGATTAAGGGGACGACGACCAAGAAACGTGACTCGTTTCATCACTTGGAGTATGAAACGTCCCACATTTCTCGTATTTGGATTAACGTCCGATCCAAACACATGCAATGCAAGCACAAATGCTGAGATGGCATGCTAAAGACCTTAAAGCATGCAAGCAATACAAGCATAACATGTTGAGGGCCAAAAACATCAAAGTTAGTAAAGAGCATTACACAAGAAGCATGCAATATCTAGCATAAACAACCCAACCAGCTCTGGATAGAGCTTAATCATTCCAAATCAGAGGCTACAACATGCTAAAATTGAAGCTCAAATAGCAAGAAAAACATGTTGGCATGTAGGCTCTCAAACAAGGTATGGAGCACAACTCTCAAAGGCGATGAAAATGTGGAATATGTGAGAGTGTGACTACACTATATGCTCTGAAATCATATGCCAAATAGTGCTAAAACATGCAATCAACTCAAGTAAGCATGCTAGAAGCTTCAAAACGCAAAGCTAGTGAAGGCCAATTACACTATAGCTATACAAAGCAAACCATATATCCCCAAGACCATTCAAAATAGAGCTTAATCATGCTAAATCAGAGCCAAAAATATGTTGAGACCAAGTCACAAAAGAATAGACAAATAGGCTAACTCATTAGGCATGTTAAGCTAGTAAGCAAATTTACACTACAAGTGCAAGATGCAAATAGCGAGTGACAATACCAGCTAAGAACAGAGTTTAAACATGCTAAAATATGGCTGAAAACATGCTTGAACTAAGCTATCACAAGTCACAAAAACATGCTACTTTGTAATGCTAACTAGGCATGGCATAGAGAGACAAGGAAGGGAGGCCACCCCCTCCCATTTTGACCTTCAAAACAAACTTTCTACCACTGAAATTCCTCCGGAATTCAGTGGTTTTAAGGCCAAAAAAGATGGGCTCAAAAGCTCTTAAAAGAAGGCTCAAAAGGCTTAAAAGCCAAAGAGCAAATGGAGGGAATCACCCCCTAACCACACAAGACTCAAACCAACATTTTAGAACCTTAAAATAAGAATTTTTTAGAATTTAAAACCAGCCTCAAAGTAGTGTAAAAAGACAACCAAAGACTTAACCAAAATAAAGCTTAAAAGGGCAAAGCCTCACCCTTGAAGCACAGCAGCAAAACAACAACTTTCTCTGAGCCAAAACAACTTTAGGAGCTTGAAAAAAGCCTTAAGAAGCCTCAGCTCCAAGATAGGGGTGTTTGGTTAAGGGGTTATATGCAAATATGTGCAGGAAAATCACTTTCAAGCCCAATATATATATACATATAGAGAGAGAATTCTAGAGAGAGAGGGAATTTTCAACTCAAAAAATTTTCCAACCCCCTCAAGGGGGGAGGGACCTCCCCTTATATAGAAAATGCAAGTAAAAGCTTCCTTTATAAGCTAAAAACATGTTTAAATCCATCCATACACATGTATGGAAGATACACTTAGTGTGCAACAGCGGGCATAACTGGCACGCAGAATGTCTAAAAAAATAGAAAAATGGCCGTCGGCCACCATTAGTGGCCGACTGGCCATCAGTGTAGCCGACAGGCCACCACTGATGGCCGATGGGTTTTTAAAGGTGGCCGGCAGGCCATTCTCTTCCCCAGAAGCAAAGCTACAAGCCCATGGTCCATAACCAAGCACAAAACAAAGAAGTTGAGAGGTCTGAAGGCAAGGCACTCCACCAAGAACCTCAGGCGCTCAAAACAAACACAAACATGGATGATCATCGAGTGTCCAAACGATGACGTCCAAGTCTTGAGGACGGTCAAAAATGGGGTGTCTATAGTATCGTTTTGAGATAACTTATATAAGTTCGTAAATTAATTTTTTTTTTAAAAAAAAAAAATTAATAAAAGTACATATAGATTGCACACCATATGCAATGCACACCCAAAATAAATACATTGTGATAAAAATCTTTAGTATAATTGCATAGTAGGGAAGATCAAAGCCTCCCTCATCACTACTCAATTTGTAGTAGGGGTGAATATCGGCCCGTTAGCCCGCCTAGCTCGTTGTAACATGCCCGGGGGAGGGGGGTCTTGCACGAATTAATAGTTCGTAGTCTCGATTTTTTTGATCTAGTCTCACGAGTACAATGTGAAACGTAGATGAGAATTTAGATTTGACAACTTTTATAGAAAATCCATTTTATTACAAATTCTTTGCCAGAAATGGACTACATCACCAGATCTTAGAGTCACCACCTAATATTTTGGAAAAATTAGGAAACTCGTGACTAGTGCCAAGGCCATTGTTCATCGTAACCAAAAATGCTTGGCTTGGAATCTTAGGTATAAAGGGTGAAGGTCATTCATTGAGCAACCCTGCTCACCCGATCAAACGATCGGCCTCTACTAAACCATGATATTTTTATTAATTTTATATGTTCATATTCCGATTATTTAATAAATCCTAAAATTTACTATATGAAGCAAACAAATATAGACTATGTCGTCCGTTTTGGAACAGATTGATTTCATTATCTTGAAAATGTTTGGAATAGTGTAATCAGGAAAATCAATTTTATTCCAAATTAAATAACACAACCTTCACCCATTGGCATGCATAGAGTTATATCAAATAAGCACATAGCCACATGGTTGAATGTTAAACATAGTAAGAAAATCACACAAAGGCGGGATGCTAAAACACAAAAACTTACATATTTACTGACATCTCGCAAATAGGTACAAAAACAAAGGTAGTAAACAAATGCATGATCCTATATATAAGATCCTAATGCTATTCACTCATAAAATGCAACTAAAGATCTGGTTTCTAATATATGACATGTGAATTATCCCAAGATATGAGGTAGTGCACAAAATCACATATTAAACTATTAAACCCAAAAATACAAATTTAGCCAGATCTTAAGGCATAAAACATGGATGCAAGGCATGGATGTGATGACAAGCATGATATATTGTATACGTACAGATAGGGAAAACAAATAAAAGAACGGGATAGAAAGAAACAGGGATGGGAAATTATTACATTGCTTTATATATTACAAATCCGAATAGGGGGAGAGGAAAAATATTACAACAGGATTGAATCCTGAAAAACACTCTCTAATTAAAAGAAAAACAATAAAAACAAAAGTTGCAAAGGATCTTAGAGACCGTCGGAAACTGTTCTGCTGGATACCAAGAGGCTGTTTGGTTTTGTCAAGGAAAAAGTGATTGGCTAGCCAAAAGATGAGCTGGCCGGCCAAAAAGATGGTCGGCCAGCCAATCAGGCTAGGTTGGAAACTCTATTTTGTTCAGAAAATATGCAAGTGGCTCAACTAACCACTCCCAGTTTGCTTACAATAGGTTTATAACATGAAATTGAAGCAAGAAAAACAATATAAGAAAGAAAATGTAAGAAAAGTAAAAGAAAATGAAAAGTGTGCAAAATTTACCTTCCAAGAAATGATTTGATTTCCAAACTTTCTTTTGATCACCCTCAAGCTTAGGAAGTGTGTTCTCAATTCTTAGTTCAAAATTTCAAAATTCTAGTTAGAATGGTGTTTTGGGGTTGTTTAACAGTGTGTGTGTGGGGGGGGGGGGGGAGCTACAACTCTCTGTATTTCTCTCAATTTCAATAACACTCACTCTCTTTTGATCAAGGCTCAAGAATGTGGCTATAATTGAATTTGTGGAATGGTTTTGATATATTGAAAGATGGTACATCAGTGTATGGAAAAATGGAAGTGTTTTGGCTTAAAACATACACTTCTCTCTTTTTCTGTGTAACTCCCTTCATTCACTCTTTCAATTCAATTCTCTTCATTCAACTATCTTCTTTCTCATCCATTCTAATCCTCTCTATCTCTGTATGCAATCAGGGAAGGTTTCTAAGTCAAGGAGAATATGAGAGACAAGGATAATGAGGGTGACAAGGGTAGTTGAAATGAATGGAACTTTATGGAAGAGGACAAACACCATTTTGACAATAGGGGCTAATAAAGGATAATGGAGGGGGTGGGTGTGTATCTCATGCATGAATCTGCCAAGAAATAGTTGGAATGGGCATGACCCACACGCATTCAACAAGAATTCTGCTGAAATTGCCCTACTCCTGGGAAAATTACTCAGCCGGTCAAAAACCTTGGCATGGCCGGCCAAAAACTAGGCTAGCCGACCAACTAATTTGGCTTTTTGGCCAACTTATTGGCTGGCTAGCTAATTACTAGGCCGGCTAGCCAAAATATTGGCCGTGGTTGGCTTTTTTGCATAGAACAGGATTTTTCGACAGAATTCTCGTCCTTTCCTCCTATTGCCACACTATTCTTTGCTCAATTTTTTGAGAAATTTTTCATTTTGAAGTTTAAAAGTGAGCCTCGAAACACTACGAAAATATTTGGAACAAAGCGTAGAAAGAAGGTTTCGAAAGAGAGTTTTGAAAAGGACTTAAGCACTTGGCCAAAAAAAGCTTAGGTTTGGAAATGAAGCACAAATTCTATGTTTCTTATTGAAAATTTTGTAAGAAAGACATTCTTATTTTCATCATTGGGTAATCAAAAGAAAGCGTCCAAGTCTTAGGACCGGTCAAAATAGAGAGCCTAAAGTTGCCACCCTTTAACAAAACTTGAAGTCATATCTTGATGTGAGTGAATGTCAAAGCCTGAAGACGACCTTTTTGATAAGGCCATAAGACTTGGCAAAACAAAAAAGATGCAAACGCAATTGGTTGAACCTGAAGGTTGCCTACGTATCCTTTTGCAAGGAATCAAACTAGTGTAGTTAAGGGGCGAAATGCAAATGATATGCAATTGATCTACAATTTGAAAATTGGACTTACACACTTCACGAAGCCATTTTTTCTTTGAAAATTCATGATCTACAATGCAATGCAATAGGTAATATGAAACGTAAAAAGGGATACAATCCAAACACATTACATAAGAGAACGAAATATAACTGATGAATAGTTTTAACCTACAACCCAAAACAGGGAAGGTATTAATCGATGGATAGTCTCAATTAACAACTCAAGAAAAGGGAGGTATTAACCAATGGTGCTTTGAACTGTCAACTCAAGAAAGAAATAGTATCGTTATCCCAAAAATGAGCCAGCATTAACTGAGTGATTATAATTTTAATCAGAAGTTGTTAATCTATTTGGTGTAGCTATTAGATTATAGATTTAAGTTGCTGAATAGTGTTTGTTAAATAAGCTGTGAAATGGCTTTTCAATTAATTTTTATTTTTTGTTATTTACTACTTGTCTATATTTATCATAAAAAATAAAAATAATAATCTATAGTCCATTTGAGTCTTTTTCTATTTTTAAAAAAATAAAAAATAAAAAAATCTAAGAATATAACCATAAATTAACATGTCCACAGCAGAAACTGATAATCAGAAGTAAGGGATAAGCAGCTTCTCAGAATCAGCTTTTTTGAGTTAAAATAAGCTGTTAGAATCAGAAGTTGTTTGAAATAAGTTTAACCAAACAGTCCAAAATAACTTTTTCAAAGCTAAAAGCTATAAGCTATAAGTTAGCTTTGAAAAGCTGAAACAAACACCCCCGATGTGAATAGATTGTAGCCAAGTGATGTAACAACGTGATAGTCATAACTACGTAAATGATATGCTGATGCAATTAAAAGTTGAATTTTTTCTTTTCTTTTCTATTTTTCATGACTTGTGCAATGCAATAAACGTTGAGACAAGCCTCATTCAAATGAAGCAAAACAAAGGGGTACAATCCAAACACACCCACATGAGAGGAGAAAATGTAACCGATGAATGGTTTGAACCTACAACCCAAAACAGGAGAGGTATTAACCGATGGATAGTCTCAACTAACAACCTAAGAAAAGAGAGATATTAACCAATGGTGGTTTGAACTGTCAACAACTCGAGAAAGGGATAGTATCCTCATCCCGAAAAGGGGCCAGCATAAACTGAGTGGTTTGAACCTACAACCCAAAAAGGGAGCCAGCAGTAACTAATGAAAAAATGTTGTAAAGAATGTTAATGTGAATGGATTGTAACCATGCATGAACAGACGGTGTAATGCAAAAAAAGAAAACACAAAGAGGCAATATGAGACATACAATATGATGGATGCACAACAATAAAATGATGGATGCAAAATTAATATGATGGATGCACAATAGATGAATACAAAAAATTTTGTTTTTCAAAATTTTCTCTTTTTCTTGTTTTTTTTCTTTTTGAAATTCTTTTTGATTTTCTGAAAATTTCTTTCTAATTTTTTTTGAACATTTTCTATACATACCATATATATACATATACGGATACAAAAATACAAAATACGTATTACATACATAAATATACAATATATATATATACACGGATACATACACACATAAAAGCTATATATACATATACAGACATAATATATACATACATGTATATGGACATAGATATATGGATATAGATATATGGATACGGATACACAGTCATATATATACAAAATATTTACAAATATACACTTTTTTCCTATTTCTCTCTCTCTCTCTCTCTCTCTCTCTCTCTCTCTCGTCTTCGTCGAGTGCCGTGTTTGGCACACGATTTCAACGATCACGACGCACCTAACCGACAGCAGCTAGACGGCCTCTTTGGCAATCCCTCTTCTCTTGGCTTATTCTTCTTCTCTATTCTCTTCTTAAACTGAGGCCAACAAAAGAGACAGATCAGAGAGCTATAAACTTCCCCTACCATTACTCTGCAAATTTTCCCCTCTTGGCATTATCCTTCCCCCTGACATGACCTTTTCTCGTTGTCCTCTCATTCTCTTCCCCGACCTTAATGATTCCCTAATCAAGAATGTTAAGGCCAGCTCCTTTAAGCCTTGACGAAGTGCCCCTATCCTTGCCTCTATCCTCAACTTTCTTGTGCTATCAATCGAGCAAACAATGGCAACGCAGTTTGATATTGATGCCAACCAGTTCACATTTAAGTCCTATGTGGAGACGGTGACCGTGGTCTCCAATTTGTCCCACCAGCTGCAAAACAGGACAAGTGAGGTACATTGATTAAACGCCTAACTCTCCTTGCTCCAACATATGTACAAGGATGCCCAAGAAGAGATTAGCGCATTGAAAAAGTAGAACAAAGAGCTGAAATGACAGGCCACATCCGTGGCCCGATTTGGAGTTCCTTCGTACTCCTCATTTGACGGCCGGCAGGGATTAATCTCCTTTGGAAGCTCTGCAAATGCTGAGGCAGAGACTTCAAGAGCTTCCCAAAAATGATGATGAAGTGAGGCAATTGACGGTAGAGTCGAACGACAAAGTTGTCTACTAATATAGTCGATTTGTAATCTTTGCCGCCGGGCTACTGCCGAAATCCGAGAAAAAGTCCCTCTTTATATATATATATATATTTTCAATTCTTTTCTTTTTGTTCTCTTTGTATTTTTTTTTTCATTATCTTCTTTTTGCTTAGGAAGAAGCACCAATGTTTCAGAATTTTCCTTTTGTTGTTTCGAAATTTTCTTTCCCTTTTTTTTTTTTTTTTTTTTTGTAATGTTGATCGAGGCATCACCCTGAAGTTTAATAAAACGAGTTCTGTTGTTTGCACATCATGGCATGAATGGCATAACACTTGAGCATGAAAACATTTTATTTCAAATTTGAATATAAGAATGATTGAATCTTAATGAATTTTGAATTGGATATTGATCCCTCAACTAACCAAAAATCAAAGAATAACTCAAAACAAAGCAAAAGCAATCCAAACACATCTATTCATACTTGTCGGAATGAAAGAGACTCAAAATAAGATTCTAAAAGAAAAACCATTGAGTTTACACAAATTCTACAGTTTTCCATTCTGGATTCAAAAATTTGCCGGCTGGCTAATTGATTGGCAACAGACTAATTAGTCATCCAACCAGCTGAAAAATTGATGGGCTGACTGATTTATGAATCGTACGGCTAAACGAACTAATGAATGGGTTGAAAATTTGGCCAGTTGGCTACACAAGTGGCCGGAAATCACGACTCAATGAAAGAAAAATAAAGTGAAAACAATACAAGCACATCTATTGACACTTGTCAGAATAGAAAGGACACAAAACTTCAATGCAGGCATAATTAGAAACACCGTTGATGCAACGATCTTCGGCACGCTTTAGAATATTACGGGCGCAACGAATGCGGGTGCGGTTTAGAATATCTTGGGCGCGATACCGTACCGGAGACAACCATTATGCATTTTCAATGGAGACTTTCTAGTTCATAGCTTTGACTTTTTCTTTCCTGCTAAAAAGATTTTGATAAATATTAGAGTTCAATTAACATGCTTGTTCTACTCTGTTTTGAAATCATGTAAGTGAAGCTGTGAGAATTGAAAATTTTCCCTTTTTGGGTCCAAGGAATCGTCCGAGTTTTGCAAAAATGGAATAATTTTTGAAAAAAATTAGCCGACTTCATTAAAAGTCCTCAAAACTTATTTTTGCAAATTGCCACTACCCGACTAACATGAAATAAACATTTGAGATGCACAAATAACCCGAGTTTGATTTGTCTTGCAACTAAATCTGCTGTAAAGAAGAGATAGGACAACCAAATTGAATGGAGATAAGCCAATCAAACATGGATAGGACAGCTGAGTCGAATAAAGATATACCAATCAAACATGGATGGGACGAGTGAGTTGAAATTGGTTGGGGCCAAACTTCAAAATGAAACTGCCTACATATCCCAAAGATAAGAATCAAGCCTTACGTAGTTTCGGGGGTAAGGTTCACTTGAGTATTTTTACTTTCATTTTGTGCTCCAACTTTTGCAAAGCCGCCCTTCTGAGTTTTCGACCTTGTGAGCTTTCTCATTTTTTCATTTTTCTTCTTCTTTTTTTTCATTTTTTATTATTTTTTTTTATTTTTTATTTTTCTTCATAATATTTTGTTTTTCTGCTCTAACTTTTGCATGGGTCGCCCTTCTAGGTTTTCGGCCTGGCGACCCTCTCAAGAATAGTACTTTTGTAGCTTGTCCATGTTAATTGGTTATGAGATCTCTTGGCCATCTAAATCCATGAGAATGGTTGTTCTTCTTGACCAGATAAATTTGATGATCTAGGGACTCCTCCAATTGGGTTTGAATTTGCTTCTAGTGTCGTGAATATGAACTCGATTGTCCTTTAGCAATAAATCTCCTTCTCTCAAATTCCGGAATTTGACTTTCTTTCTAGTATCCATTGACTTGAGAAACGACCCGGTTTGAATCTTCAATCACATCCGACCTTTTTGCCCCTAGTTCGAGGGCTGCTTCCAATTTGGCTATGCAGGCCTTCTATCGATCGTATTCGACCTTATGGCCCCTAGTTCAAGGGTTGGTTCTAATCCGGCTATCCAAGCATCACACTCTGATTGACCGTTGAACATTCTGAATTAAGGTTTGAAAGCTAAGGGGTTAGATCTCAGGTCGAGAGCAATCTTATACTGTCCAATCTCAAAATCTATTCTAGGCATGTCTTTGTAGAACCATACAAAATAGTTTTTGAAATCTTTTAATAAAGTGACTAGTCGCTCGTGCTTTTTTAAAGACAATGTAGAACCAATCTCGACCAAGTTAGGATCCTTTTCAATACCCACATTAACATAAATGACCTTATTCATTAAGGGATTTAGCATGGCTCTCTTCCTATCAGTTGATCAAACGTTACAAATCCCAAGGAATTCTTTCATCCTCGTTTTCATCAAAATTTTGAAAAAAAGTTTTGAAATTTTTTGGTCAGTGCAATGATTTAAAGACGTAGAGAAGTAGGCAAAAATTATTGTATTTTTATTCAGAACTTTGGCTCAATGGTCAAAACAGACTCGAAAGAAACAATGAAAAGACAAATACAGATATGATAGTGATGTCCGAGTTATCACCTCAAAATTACTAGACTATGGCTCACAAGACTGACTCGATCTTGAACCCAACTCCACAAACTTGGCGTAACCAGGTTCAAACTCAACATCCAATTCAGAAAGTAAAATAAAAGTATTCTCAAATTTCTAATTACAACGCATGTCATCTACCACGTCTAGAACAAAATTTGTGCAATTAGTAGGTGGTCCATTCCCGATTACATAAATGGTCACAATATTTCCCGAATTTACTAGTCCCACACTAGTCTCAAGATCTATCATAGATTCAGCCAATGTTAGACCTAGAACTTCTCCAGTGCTTCTTTGCTACATGATCAATCCATGGTTCAGGAAAACCATAAAGAGGGAAGTGCATGCTCGTGAGAATATCTGCCAATATCCTACTTTGGCTCCAAATCATCTGATCGAGGTGCATATATCATGAATAAATCCGTGCACCTTGGAATAAGGACCTCCGGTTTGGGTAAATGGGAAGATGTGATGTATATGTTGGGATTGAAGATGGGTGGTAGTGTATGGATAAGGTTGAGATGGGAAGGCAGCAGAGCTTGGTTATGAAGTGGCAAATGGTTGGTGGTGGTCTTGGCTTTTTGGGGTGGGGCCTATGATCTTATTATCAACAAGATCTTGAATCCCACGATGAAGTTGGAAGTAACAGTCAGTATCATGACCATGCTGTTGGTGAAAGGCACAATACGTGGTGGAATCGTGGCTACGTAGAAGTGGATTAGGAAAGGGTTAGGGATCAAAGAGCTTGAGGTGCCCCTTTTTCACCAGAATTTCCGTGGCTCGGGTTGGAGACATGTGGAGAGGGTGAAACCGTCAGTTTCCAAGTCGGATTGAAGTGGTTGGTTGTGGGTCCATATTAGCAAAAGGGTTGGCCATTTTGGTAATAGTGGTGACAATGTTGATTTCTAAGGGTATGGCATTGGCATTTGTGCTACTACTAACAGTAGCATTGGGACTGGGAGTGAATGACTTTCTCACGGACTCATTTCCTTCCATAATAATTCCTTGATTGATATCATCCTCAATTTGAACCCTAATCTCATGGAGGTCCTTGAAGTTGAAGAGTGGGAAAACTATCATTTTCTGTAGTAATCCTTCATGTAGATTTTTGACAACTGTACGGACTTGATCTTTTTCCAAGGGTCAGTTTGTCATCATGGCTACTTTTTCCCTCCACCTAGTAATGAATGCTATGAAGCTCTCGTTAGACTCTTGTCAGGTTACCTCCAGTTCCCCAGGTGATTACCTTAATCTGGATATTGTAATAATACTGGGTGATAAAGGCTTTAGCTAACTCTTCCCAACTCTATTTTATTGACTCCTCTAGCTTGGTATACTAGATGATAGCTGCACCTGACATGGTTCTTTTGAACATGGAAAGCTTTTGAGCCCGAGATAAGCCCATTGGCTTCAGGATGTCTGAGAAGAGCAGGATGTCTGAGAAGAGGCGGATGTGAACCATAGGGTCACTAGCCCCATCAAATCTATCCATGTGCGGCATTTTGAATTGCTTAGGCAGCCTCACAATTGTTTCTGTAAGCCCATCCTCGATGTCTAGAATGGAGTTGATCCTTTGTGATTTTTCGAACATTTTCTCCAACTCGGCTAATTTTAGCATAGTCGAGTGAACTTCATCGATATCCGTGGAGCAAATCCCTCCCATTGGTTGTGTAGGAACCCTAAGACTTCTTGTAGATTAGGTTCATACAATTCTTCAACTAGCGGAGGTGGGTCCAAAATCAAATGATCCACTGCAGGTGGATGAGATGTAGACGCCCCGGATGGGTGCTGCAATTCGGTAAGAGCCTCTTTGTTGGTGGCAACTTTGTTAGTAATAACATCCATGCTTTGTTGAAGGGCCAAAAGCATATTTTCTATATCTAGCGAAGGTTAGTCTGTTACTTTTGGAGGTTGGTCCGTCACTACTGAAGATGGGTCCATCACTACTGAAGATGGGTCCATCATTACTATGGAGAAGTGGTTTGGAAATACTCTTCTGATCCTGGGGGACGCTAATGATCCTCTGCTAGTCACCTGAAAAGGAATAAACACTCCGGTCGAGGGTGCCAGAATTAGCACTCCGATGGGGAAGTTAGTCTCTGCACTCAGGATTACATGTATTCTATGTTTAAGCACAATAGTTCTCACATACCTATTCCTGGCTGGTGTTCTTCTATTTATATCTTTTCTTTCTTGGGCCTTGGGATTGGGTCCACTTTCAATTCGCCATTTGGCTTCAATTGTAACACACTGCTTTTCATTCGGCCCCTTGTTCGATCGGCTATTTGGGCCGAATAGGATAAGATTCGAGCATGCCAAATGGCGCCGAGTGCTATATATTTCGACTCCAGGTTCGATTATACGGCATCTCTACGACTCCCAATATTCGGCCCCCACAATTGCCCCCCAAGCACTCCTCCAACGACAGTTGGCTGGAGTGTTTGGTTTCGAACTTGAAAAGTCAGAGCCGAAATTCGGCGACTAACCTTATTCCAACGCAAATGTCTGAGCACACGCTTTTTGGTTATCATTTCAACTTCCCGCCCCTTCATACACTTCTATTTATTGTGATTTAAAATTTCAATGTCTTTTCAAATACATACACACTTTTAGACACTCGTCGCTGGACTGCTTTCTGAATTACCTCTGCAACTTCCTTTTCTTCACCATCCTCTTCGTCTCTTGTAAGTTCTCTCCCTCTCTGCCCTGAATCTTTTTTTCTTGTTTTGTTTTTGGCTTAGCATATTCCTATAGACTCAAGGAAATGGAAAAACATTTAAAAGATCTTGTAACGACCCGGATGTTAAATCCACATCGGATTGATGTATAGGGGTGCTTGTCACCTTAAAACTTGTATGGTTGTTGGACTCTTGATATTGATGGGTTGGCAAGTGAACTTTAACTAGTATAATTGAGGACCCTTGGATGATGTTTGGAATCTTGATTGAAGCCTTAACAAGATATATAGATAAGATTAAATAAAAAGTCCCAAATTTCAGTTTGAATTTTTGACCAGCCGTCACTCTTTTGCCCTTTTCTCCTTCCACACTTTGAATTTAGATGTGAGGTTAGAACCATTGGAAAGATTATTTCCGGGGCTTCAATTTGACCACAAGAATGACCTAAAACGGAGTCCGGATGGAAGAGTTATGCCTGTTCAAAGTTTCGAATTCTGTGCTGAGGACAGGTCCGCTCGAGCGGAAATCAGTCCGCTCGAGCGGGAATTACGGGACAGCAGCTTAAAACATGATTTTTTGGATCATTTCTCACACTTTCCTTTTTCATTCTTCATCTCTCTCCCTTAGGTCCGAAAACCCTAGATCCTTGATCTCTAAAACCTTCCATTTCCCTTAGTTTAGATCAAGATCACTCACCAAGAAGTGAAGTTTTTGAGTCTTAGCATCATCTTTGGTGGGTAACCAAGAAGAGAAAACGTGGGTAGTGAAGGAAAAGCAACTTAGAAGAGGGATTTGGGGAAATTTGTAAAGATTGCTTAAATTAAACTCAAGGTATGGAATTTCTTGATCTTGTCTCACTCTCTCTTAATCTTGGTTGAAATTCTTCTTTGTGTTGGGGAGATATGGTAAAAGTAAGGGTTTTATGGATTATCCATGTTGATAAATTAAAATTGAGTTAAGAAGGAGAATCTATTCCTTGTTTATTTGCTATTGCATGAAAAATATCCAACTATGGGTTTGAATTTGAAGTTGAGTAGTTCTCTATGCATATGTTTGTATAAACCCCCAAATTATGGGAAGATCTTGGGTAGCTTGACTATGGATTTAATGATGGGAAGTTTAAAGTGTATGGTGATTGCTTTATTGTATGATTTGGCACATTAATTTGATGTTAGATTCATTTGTGAAGCTTTGGTTGTGTTGTAAAGGATAGATTGAAGCTTTGAATGTCAAATTGGAACTCAAATTCGAAGTTTTGAATTTCAGAATTTAGCTTGGTCCGCTCGAGCGGAGGAAGGCCCGCTCGAGCGGGGAAAATCGGCCTTCCAGCAATTTGGTGGATTTTACAGTCCGCTCGAGCGGACAAAGTTGCGCTCGAGCGGGGAGGCTTAATTTTAGAAAATAAAATATGTCGTTTAGTTTTGCGTGTTTGCCTCTTTAGAATATTTTCTGATGCTTTTAAGGTGATTATGCATTCATAAGAAGTGTAATGATTCAGGGAATGGTTTCTCAATAATTTGAAAGAAAAGAGAATTAATTTACAAGTTTTGATTGTGTGCAGGACACACTCCAGGAGGAACAGTACGTCGTCGCATCACTGTGAGTAGTAATATGCTTTATATATAGCTAAAGATTGTCATTAGCAACCTACGAACACATGATTCCTACGTCACTAAGTGAAAGAAGTTAATTACGTAACGGAACGATGGAATGAATGAAATACCTTCATTAAGTAAAGAGGTAATGGAATGTTTCATATGTAGTTATTAATTGTCACTATCATTTTGTACATGTACAATATATAATCATGTTCATGTACTAATGTATGGAAATGAAGAAATGGGGAAGATGAAATCCTTCCATTTTGTAAGACTCTGGCCTAAGGCCACTTAGTTTTAATGTCTGACTTTTATGTTTCTACATGAATGAAGTTACTTAGGTAAAGAAGTAATAAAACGAAGGAAATATTATGTAAAGAAGTAATGGGTTGAATGTAATACCTAAGTGTTTCAAGTATGTTACAAGGGCTTAATGCCAATTTACAAGGGCATTTTTAATGCCAACTTTCAAGGGCCTTAGTGCCACATGTTTACAAGGGCTTTATGCCAACTTTCAAGGGCCTTAGTGCCACATGTTTACAAGGGCTTAATGCCATTTCCAAGGGCCTCGTGCCATTTTCAAGTTACAAGGGCTTAATGCCATCTTTCAAGGGCTTAGTGCCAATTATACAAGGGCTTAACGCCAATTTCCAAGGGCTTGATGCCAACGTATTTATGTTTAAAGAAGTGCAAGCTAATATGTTTCAAGATATTCAAGTTGTTATGTTTTAAAGAAGTGCAAGCTAATATGTTTCAAGATATTCAAGTTGTTATGTTTTAAAGAAGTGCAAGCTAATATGTTTCCAAGTATAAGTTTTAAAGAATGATAAGTGTATGTTTCCAGGTATATGTTTTAAAGACTGATAAGTATATGCTTCCAGGTATATGTTTTGAAGAATGACAGGTATATACTATGAAATGTACGTTTTGAAGCTTGATAGGTATATGTTTTAAGTCTTGGAATATCAAATACGAATTAGAAATGAAGTTTTGGAAAGTTGCAATAAATTCATAATTTTATTCTCATCTTATGTCAAAGCACTTTAAACATTATTTATGGTTTCATAAATGTTAACAAGCTATGAATCTATATGCTTCCTTCTACTATGATTCAAGTCAAGCATTGTTTTATTTAAGTATTACTATTCACTGAGCTTGGCTCACCCTCTATATGTTTGTTCCTGTAGGTAACCAACCAGGAGGTCAGTCCTAACCCGTGGCATCCCCTCATTTTGTTATCAACACCGGAGAGTCCAGGCACTTAAGTAAAGGCAGCCATTTTATGGAGTTTTATTGAACTTTTGGTTTTATACCCTGATTACCTATCTAAGGTTGAAATGTATATAATTCTTTTCCTTTTTACTATTTTTGTTGCGCCCAATTATGAGGGCTGAGTCTATATATGTATATGTCCATAGCTAAATTCTCCGATGCATACTACTACATGTTTGGTTGCTTTATGTTCTGTATGAGATCCTGGCATAATAGAGGTCGCTCAATGGATATAGTTCTTTATTTATGTTCGTTTTATATTGTTAGATGCTTCCGTTCAGGCCCCATATGTTATGTATGTCAGGTTAAGAGTCTGGTTATGAATCGGTCGTGCCCAAACTTTTAGGGGCGAGTTTGGGGCGTGACAGGTGGTATCAGAGCACGAGTTGCTATCTCACACACGATCCATTGAGCTTTAGGGTGTTTAGCAAAGACTTAGACAACATGCATGACATCCTTAATGCATATGAAGAAATTGATAGCAACGGTACTGGTGCATGTATAGCTAACCGTAATGGTTATTGTTTATGTCGGTTGTATATTCCTTGTGTATATTGTGATTGATTGCTATGTTGAACATGGTAAGACCTGCAGATGGGATTCAATCAATTAAGTTGCGCAGCGGAAGCGTGGTGAGGATTCAAGCTAGTCGGTAAGACGATTTATATGCAAATGATTAGATGAAATGTGAATTAACATGGGAATAATGATAATATGAATGGGCTTTTAGCATCCGCTTAAGTGACATGATTAAATCCTAAGTACAGAATATTCCTAAGATCAAAGGAAGTGCTATATGAATGATGCTCGTAGTTATGTTTTCCTTGCCATAACCATGTCAAGATTCGTGATTTTAAGAATTTATTGTGTTTGAAGATTTTCGCAAGATGTGTTTTGTGTGTAAGGATTGAAATGGTGTTAAGTACGACCGAATCTAAGAAAAAGTTAAGCATGAAGTGACCCCCCTAAAGTTATGAAAAGGGTCAAATAATTGTGACCTTGCTTCTTGCTATAGTGTTGTGTGTAACTGGAATTTGATTATGGGAATCTGTAACCATAATTCTGTCTGTACTCTGCTCTCGGTAATATATTTCTGTGAGGATATGTAAAGGTTGGATATTGCAATTGGATCCTTTATTGCCTATTGGAAGGCCCTAATGTAAATTGTTCTGTATGACACTGGGCATTCTGACAGAAATAAATGGTTATGGGGGGGGGGGATAATCCATAATGATGAAGGGCTAGCGATACGTACGGGGTATCCACTTCCTCTTGCATGTTATACCAAATTTGCACAATACGCACTACATGATTAAAGCACTTTAATGAATGTTTACAAGTTTCCATATGTTCTAAGTTCAAGTCTGTTACAAGGTTACATATGTTACAAGTTAAGAATGTGACAAGTTTATATATATGACAAGTTCAAGTAGGCACAAGTTTAAGTAAGTTTACAAGTTCAAGTATATACAGGTTTAATATGTTATAAGTTCATGCATGCCACGAGTCCAAGTATGCTATAAGTCTATGTATGTTACGAGTCCAAATATGTTACAAGTATACGCATGTTACAAGTTCACGTATGTTGTAAATTCAAGTACATTTCAAGTATGGTTTAAGTATGGTCTCAAGCATATTTCAAGTATGGTTTCAGGTAAATTACAAGTTCAAGTATATTTCAAGACGTTACGCCTCAAGGTTATGACTGATTAACCGACCATGATTTTGAATTTGATTCTGATTTTATTTTCGGATGGCTCCCTATGCTTGAAAAGATAATTACCTTATATGTTTTTATTGCTCATATCCAAACTTAGGATATTTTGATTAAATGTCTTTCATGACGTACTTACAGGAAATTGTAAAAGTGTATGATGCTAGTGATGATATTATTGTAACTATTGGATTGGGACTATGGTTCTTCTTGCGTTATGGTGTTCCTTTCCATTATTTTAACTTTGCCCAAACTCGTATGTGTGGTTTTGAACCCATATAACATTATGAATTTGATGTGTTTACGGTCAATGTGAAGCTAGTGACTATATGCTTACGCAACTTATTATGTCTGTTGGAATGATACATACCTTGTTAGATGAATGGAACCTTGTGGATGGCTTTGGTATCTACTTTCATGATGCATTATATGACATGAATCTAATTACATAATTGAGTTTTATGATGATGATAGACAGTTTGGATTACCAGCTTATCCCTAAGTGACTTATAATATAGAACTTATCAAGTAATGGGATTTGCTCATGAACATAGTAAAGAACGTATGATTAATGCATACGGTGGAATGTATGAATTCTGTGCCTAGGAAAAACGAAAATCTTTATACTTCTGTATTTAAGAATTGTATGTTCTGTATTTGGGCATTAACACTATGGAACTTATTGATGGGGAAATATTGTAATGATAGACCCTACTTACTGAAGATTTTATGTCCTACATATTCTGCCAAGGACTCTTGTAGTTTTATCTTATTCGATTTAAGATCCTGTGAAATGAAATAGGAGTTGTTTTCTTTCATTTTACATACCTAGAATGGGCATGTTTGAGTTGTCTTCTATTTGGTTTTCTTCAATTTCGAGGATGAAATTTCCCTAAGGTGGGTAAGTTATAACACTTTGTATTTTGGGCTTAGGAATGAAGTAAGGTGTAATTGGAAGTGGTTAAGGTTGAGTGGATATATATATGGTGCTCTCATACTTTGTTATGAACTAAGGATTGTTAAGAATTGGTGAGCATACGGTTGTTGCTATTCTTGATAGAACGGATGCAAATTTCGGGGACGAAATTTCTTAAGGTGGGAAGGGTGTAACGACCCGGATGTTAAATCCACATCGGATTGATGTATAGGGGTGCTTGTCACCTTAAAACTTGTATGGTTGTTGGACTCTTGATATTGATGGGTTGGCAAGTGAACTTTAACTAGTATAATTGAGGACCCTTGGATGATGTTTGGAATCTTGATTGAAGCCTTAACAAGATATATAGATAAGATTAAATAAAAAGTCCCAAATTTCAGTTTGAATTTTTGACCAGCCGTCACTCTTTTGCCCTTTTCTCCTTCCACACTTTGAATTTAGATGTGAGGTTAGAACCATTGGAAAGATTATTTCCGGGGCTTCAATTTGACCACAAGAATGACCTAAAACGGAGTCCGGATGGAAGAGTTATGCCTGTTCAAAGTTTCGAATTCTGTGCTGAGGACAGGTCCGCTCGAGCGGAAATCAGTCCGCTCGAGCGGGAATTATGGGACAGCAGCTTAAAACATGATTTTTTGGATCATTTCTCACACTTTCCTTTTTCATTCTTCATCTCTCTCCCTTGGGTCCGAAAACCCTAGATCCTTGATCTCTAAAACCTTCCATTTCCCTTAGTTTAGATCAAGATCACTCACCAAGAAGTGAAGTTTTTGAGTCTTAGCATCATCTTTGGTGGGTAACCAAGAAGAGAAAACGTGGGTAGTGAAGGAAAAGCAACTTAGAAGAGGGATTTGGGGAAATTTGTAAAGATTGCTTAAATTAAACTCAAGGTATGGAATTTCTTGATCTTGTCTCACTCTCTCTTAATCTTGGTTGAAATTCTTCTTTGTGTTGGGGAGATATGGTAAAAGTAAGGGTTTTATGGGATTATCCATGTTGATAAATTAAATTGAGTTAAGAAGGAGAATCTATTCCTTGTTTATTTGCTATTGCATGAAAAATATCCAACTATGGGTTTGAATTTGAAGTTGAGTAGTTCTCTATGCATATGTTTGTATAAACCCCCAAATTATGGGAAGATCTTGGGTAGCTTGACTATGGATTTAATGATGGGAAGTTTAAAGTGTATGGTGATTGCTTTATTGTATGATTTGGCACATTAATTTGATGTTAGATTCATTTGTGAAGCTTTGGTTGTGTTGTAAAGGATAGATTGAAGCTTTGAATGTCAAATTGGAACTCAAATTCGAAGTTTTGAATTTCAGAATTTAGCTTGGTCCGCTCGAGCGGAGGAAGGCCCGCTCGAGCGGGAAAATCGGCCTTCCAGCAGTTTGGTGGATTTTACAGTCCGCTCGAGCGGACAAAGTTGCGCTCGAGCGGGGAGGCTTAATTTTAGAAAATAAAATATGTCGTTTAGTTTTGCGTGTTTGCCTCTTTAGAATATTTTCTGATGCTTTTAAGGTGATTATGCATTCATAAGAAGTGTAATGATTCAGGGAATGGTTTCTCAATAATTTGAAAGAAAAGAGAATTAATTTACAAGTTTTGATTGTGTGCAGGACACACTCCAGGAGGAACAGTACGTCGTCGCATCACTGTGAGTAGTAATATGCTTTATATATAGCTAAAGATTGTCATTAGCAACCTACGAACACATGATTCCTACGTCACTAAGTGAAAGAAGTTAATTACGTAACGGAACGATGGAATGAATGAAATACCTTCATTAAGTAAAGAGGTAATGGAATGTTTCATATGTAGTTATTAATTGTCACTATCATTTTGTACATGTACAATATATAATCATGTTCATGTACTAATGTATGGAAATGAAGAAATGGGGAAGATGAAATCCTTCCATTTTGTAAGACTCTGGCCTAAGGCCACTTAGTTTTAATGTCTGACTTTTATGTTTCTACATGAATGAAGTTACTTAGGTAAAGAAGTAATAAAACGAAGGAAATATTATGTAAAGAAGTAATGGGTTGAATGTAATACCTAAGTGTTTCAAGTATGTTACAAGGGCTTAATGCCAATTTACAAGGGCATTTTTAATGCCAACTTTCAAGGGCCTTAGTGCCACATGTTTACAAGGGCTTTATGCCAACTTTCAAGGGCCTTAGTGCCACATGTTTACAAGGGCTTAATGCCATTTTCAAGGGCCTCGTGCCACTTTCAAGGGCCTCGTGCCATTTTCAAGTTACAAGGGCGTAATGCCACTTTCAAGGGCCTCGTGCCATTTTCAAGTTACAAGGGCGTAATGCCACTTTCAAGGGCCTCGTGCCATTTTCAAGTTACAAGGGCGTAATGCCATTTCCAAGGGCCTCGTGCCATTTTCAAGTTACAAGGGCTTAATGCCATCTTTCAAGGGCTTAGTGCCAATTATACAAGGGCTTAACGCCAATTTCCAAGGGCTTGATGCCAACGTATTTATGTTTAAAGAAGTGCAAGCTAATATGTTTCAAGATATTCAAGTTGTTATGTTTTAAAGAAGTGCAAGCTAATATGTTTCAAGATATTCAAGTTGTTATGTTTTAAAGAAGTGCAAGCTAATATGTTTCCAAGTATAAGTTTTAAAGAATGATAAGTGTATGTTTCCAGGTATATGTTTTAAAGACTGATAAGTATATGCTTCCAGGTATATGTTTTGAAGAATGACAGGTATATACTATGAAATGTACGTTTTGAAGCTTGATAGGTATATGTTTTAAGTCTTGGAATATCAAATACGAATTAGAAATGAAGTTTTGGAAAGTTGCAATAAATTCATAATTTTATTCTCATCTTATGTCAAAGCACTTTAAACATTATTTATGGTTTCATAAATGTTAACAAGCTATGAATCTATATGCTTCCTTCTACTGTGATTCAAGTCAAGTATATGTTTGTTCCTGTAGGTAACCAACCAGGAGGTCAGTCCTAACCCGTGGCATCCCCTCATTTTGTTATCAACCCCGGAGAGTCCAGGCACTTAAGTAAAGGCAGCCATTTTATGGAGTTTTATTGAACTTTTGGTTTTATACCCTGATTACCTATCTAAGGTTGAAATGTATATAATTCTTTTCCTTTTTACTATTTTTGTTGCGCCCAATTATGAGGGCTGAGTCTATATATGTATATGTCCATAGCTAAATTCTCCGATGCATACTACTACATGTTTGGTTGCTTTATGTTCTGTATGAGATCCTGGCATAATAGAGGTCGCTCAATGGATATAGTTCTTTATTTATGTTCGTTTTATATTGTTAGATGCTTCCGTTCAGGCCCCTTATGTTATGTATGTCAGGTTAAGAGTCTGGTTATGAATCGGTCATGCCCAAACTTTTAGGGGCGAGTTTGGGGTGTGACAAAAACCATGGTGGATTGTTGATAAAAATGGGTGAAATCAAAGGTTTGAGAGTTAGGGTTTCGGACTAAGGCAAAGAGGAAAGAAGAGGGTTGAAGAAAATCTATGAAATGATCCAAAAATCCCGTTCTTAAAGCTGCTGTCCCGTAATTCCCGCTCGAGCGGACTATTTTCCGCTCGAGCGGACCTGCCCTCAGCACAGATTCCGAAACTTTGAACAGGTATAACTCTCCCATCCGAACTCCGTTTTAGGTCGTTCTTGTGTCCAAATTGAAGCCCCGGAAATAAGCTTTCCAATGGTTCTAACCTCACATCCAAATTCAAAGTGTGGACAAAGAAAAGGATAAAAGAGTGACGGCTGGTCGCCGACAATTTATTCTAATTAAAGCTTTTGGCCCAATCTTACTTTGCCATCATATTACCACCACAACCAATACTCCAAAATAAAATAAGAAGGTTCCAAATACACTAATAAAAATGTCCAAAACAAACCCACACCTCAGAAATACAACTCAAGCTAGAGGCCCGCTCGAGCGTCAACTCTTCCGCTCGAGCGTGCAGACCAACAAAGCCGTCCGCTCGAGCGTAAACTCCCCCGCTCGAGCGGAGAATCACAACTCCCAGAATCTCAAGCCGTCTGCACAATTGCTGGAAACTCCAAAAGTCCGCTCGAGCGTCAACTCTTCCGCTCGAGCGGAGGGAAGAATTTTGGGTCGTCACACCCTTCCCTCCTTAAAAAGAATTTCGTCCTCGAAATTGAAGAAAACCAAACAGAAGGCAGCTCAAACACAACCGAAAATCCCCACTTGATATAGAGAGGAATCACAAATACTTCGATCAATATACATATATCAGAATTTCAACGGCAAGAAACCATTTGTAATCCCAAGTCCCTAACAACTAAGCAAACCACGTCAAATGAATGCTCAAACTTTAATTCCAATTATTTCCCCAATAGTTCTAAAATTTCCCGTTAACATTCCCAATAACTCCAAAGCTTCATCTCATTATTCACAATCCTCATATATTTCATACCTTCCAAATGCTATAGCAACTTAAAGACATTCAGACATGGGTTTACTCAAATATTCGATCACATGTGACTCATAAGCTGTGTCAATCTCTTTAGGTTCACAAACAAATTCTAGCTCTATGACTTTGGGGCTCTTTGCTCCCTATCAGAATTAGACTTATTAAGCCAAATCAGATTTCGAACGAACTCCAAATAACCACTCAAATCTCATATCAAGGAATTACATGTTCAGAGTAGAGTATTAATAAAATCAAACACGGATCAAACCTTAATGATCATGCTTTCCAAATTACAGTAAAGTAATACTCATTTCATACTAGTTTTTCAAAACAGATAAGACAGAATAGTTTGAAGCTCAACATAGAATTTTCATCAATTATCAATTGAAGGACTTATTCGTACATAGCAAAATATTTCTTTCAGAAAACTTGCCATCTTGGGAAAATTATCCAGAAACTTATCATATCATAAACTTGTCAAAAATTCGTAACATTGTTGTCACTTCAGAAAACACTTATCATATCGAACATTTCGTAACTCGAACTATGAATTTCCTTAAACATTGAATAGCATAGTTATATACTTTGATTGAAGCACAAGGCACAATACTATAAAAGCATATGATTGATTACATTCTGTAATTATGTCCATTACAGTCATGAATTCAGTTTTCTTAGCAGTATGAGTTTAAACCCAACATGTATAGAGTAGCCATAACTCCACCGATATAAAACGGCCATAGGCCCAGAAATATAAGTACATATGTAACTGCAGAACTCAAAAAGTTAATCCAATACTATTATATTTTCAGAATGGCCTTAGGCCCGGAAATACCGAATGGCCCTCGGCCCAGAATGTTACAGAATAAGTTACTAAATGCATACAGACTTCTATCACGGAAAAGATTTCTCAATCTTAAATTCTTAATACATAGAGGCAGGATTCTAATTCTTGCAGTAACATATTAGAGTACCCCCCCCCCATTTGGTTTGATGCCAAATTAGTCAGAAATTATCTATTATTTTGCAAGTCTCATATGGGTGAACACGTATTGTAGGCGGGGTTCCTTATGTTATTCAACTCTTTCCTATGAGGAGTCTCAATGACAGATCACAGGGTATACGTAAACAAAACAGATAACAGATCACAGATTTCAGATTTCAGGTTACAAAGTATAAATTTCAGATTTCAGATTGTAATTTTTAGATTTCAGGTTTCAGATTTCAGACATCAGATTTCAGATTTCAGAGTACAGAGAACAGAGCACAGAATACAGAATACAGATGACAGATTCCGTAACTATAAACAGACACAATCATATTACATAGTTCAATATTTCCCATCAGAAGTCGTCAATAATTTCTCGTCAATAAACAGACGCAAAATAGCGCGAGTGTGAACTTCACAAAACAGTGCGAAGCGCAAAATAGCGCGAGTGTCAACTGCACCAAACAGTGCGAAGCGCAAAATAGCGAGAGTGTAAACTGCACAAAGCAGTGCGACGCGCCAAATAGGGCGAGTGATAAACTCCACAAAATAGTGCGACGCGCAAAATAGCGCGAGTGTGAACTGCACAAAACGGTGCGAAGCGCAAAATAGCGCGAGTGTCAACTGCACCAAACAGTGCGAAGCGCAAAATAGTGAGAGTGTAAACTGCACAAAGTAGTGCGACGCGCAAAATAGCGCGAGTGTGAACTGCACAAAACAGTGCGACGCGCAAAACAGCGCGAGTGTGAACTGTACAAAACAGTGCGAAGTGCAAAATAGCGCGAGTGATAAACTGCACAAAACAGAGCGACGCGCAAAATAGCGCGAGTGTGAACTACACCAAATAGTGCGAAGCGCAAAATAGCACGAGTGTGAACTGCACAAAACAGTGTGACGCGCAAAATAGCGCGAGTGATAAACTGCACAAAACAGTGCGACGCGCAAAATCGCGCGAGCGTGAACTGCGCAAAACAGTGCGATGCGCAAAATAGTGCGAGTGTCAACTGCACAAAACAGTGCGAAGCGCAAAATAGCGCGAGTGATAAACTGCACAAAACAGTGCGACGCGCAAAATAGCGCGAGTGTGAACTGCACAAAATAGTGCGACGCGCAAAATAGCGCGAGTGTGAACTGCACAAAACAGTGCGAAGCGCAAAATACCGCGAGTGTCAACTGCACCAAACAGTTTGAGGCGCAAAATAGCGAGAGTGTAAACTGCACAAAGTAGTGCGACGCGCAAAGTAGCGCGAGTGATAAACTGCACAAAACAGTGCGACGCGCAAAATCGCGCGAGTGTGAACTGCGCAAAACAGTGCGATGTGCAAAATAGTGCGAGTGTCAACTGCACAAAACAGTGCGAAGCGCAAAATAACGCGAGTGATAAACTGCACAAAACAGTGCGACGCGCAAAATAGCGCGAGTGATAAACTGCACAAAACAGTGCGACACGCAAAATAGCGCCATTGTGAACTGCACAAAACAGTGCGACGCGCAAAATAGCGCGAGTGTGAACTTCACAAAACAGTGCGAAGCGCAAAATAGCGCGACTGTGAACTGCACCAAACAGTGCGAAGCGCAAAATAGCGAGAGTGTAAACTGCACAAAGCAGTGCGACGCACAAAATAGCGCGAGTGATAAACTGCACAAAATAGTGCGACGCGCAAAATAGCGCGAGTGTGAACTGTACAAAACAGTGCGAAGCGCAAAATAGCGCGAGTGTCAACTGCACCAAACAGTGCGAAGCGCAAAACAGCGAGAGTGTAAACTGCACAAAGTAGTGCAATGCGCAAAATAGCGCGAGTGATAAACTGCACAAAACAGAGCGACGCGCAAAATAGCGCGAGTGTGAATTACACCAAACAGTGCGAAGCGCAAAATAGCACGAGTGTGAACTGCACGAAACAGTGTGACGCGCAAAATAGCGCGAGTGATAAACTGCACAAAACAGTGCGACGCGCAAAATAGCGCGAGCGTGAACTACGCAAAACAGTGCGATGCGCAAAATAGTGCGAGTGTCAACTGCACAAAACAGTGCGAAGCGCAAAATAGCACGAGTGTGAACTACACAAAACAGTGCGAAGCGCAATATAGCACGAGTGTGAACTGCACGAAACAGTGCGGCGCGCAAAATAGCGCGAGTGATAAACTGCACAAAACAGTGCAACGCGCAAAATACCGCGAGGGGGAACTGCACAAAACAGTGCGACGCGCAAAATAGCGCGAGTGCGAACAGCACAAAACAGTGCGAGGCACAAAATAGCGCGAGTGTCAACTGCACCAAACAGTGCGCAGCGCAAAATAGTGAGAGTGTAAACTGCACAAAGCAGTGCAACGCGCAAAATAGCGCGAGTGATAAACTGCACAAAACAGTGCGACGCGCAAAATAGCGCGAGTGTGAACTGCATAAAACAGTGCGAAGGGCAAAATAGCGCGAGTGATAAACTGCACAAAACAGTGCGACGCGCAAAATAGCGCGAGTGGGAACTGCACAAAACAGTGCGACGCGCAAAATAGCGCGAGTGCGAACTGCACAAAACAGTGCGAGGCACAAAATAGCGCGAGTGTCAACTGTACCAAACAGTGCGCAGCGCAAAATAGTGAGAGTGTAAACTGCACAAAGCAGTGTAACGCGCAAAATAGCGCGAGTGATAAACTGCACAAAACAGTGCGACGTGCAAAATAGCGCGAGTGTGAATTGCATAAAACAGTGCGAAGGGCAAAATAGCGCGAGTGATAAACTGCACAAAACAGTGCGACCCGCAAAATAGGGCCAGTGTGAACTGCACAAAACAGTGCGACGCGCAAAATAGCGCGAGTGTGAACTTCACAAAACAGTGCGAAGCGCAAAATAGCGCGAGTGTCAACTGCACGAAACAGTGCGAAGCGCAAAATAGGGAGAGTGTAAACAGCACAAAGCAGTGCAACGCGCCAAATAGCGCGAGTGATAAACTGCACAAAATAGTGCGACGCGCAAAATAGCGCGAGTGTGAACTGCACAAAACAGTGCGAAGCGCAAAATAGCGCGAGTGTCAACTGCACCAAACAGTGCGAAGCGCAAAATAGCGCGAGTGTGAACTGCACAAAATAGTGCGACGCGCAAAATAGCGCGAGTGTGAACTGTACAAAATAGTGCGAAGCGCAAAATAGCGCGAGTGTCAACTGCACCAAAAGTGCGAAGCGCAAAATAGCGAGAGTGTAAACTGCACAAAGTAGTGCGACGCGCAAAATAGCGTGGGTGATAAACTGCACAAAACAGTGCGACGCGCAAAATAGCACGAGTGTGAACTACACAAAACAGTGCTAAGCGCAAAATAGCCCGAGTGTGAACTGCACAAAACAGTGCGACGCGCAAAATAGCCCGAGTGATAAACTGCATAAAACAGTGCGACGCGCAAAAATAGCGCGAGTGTGAACTGCACAAAACAGTGCGAAGCACAAAATAGAGCGAGTGTCAACTGCACCAAACAGCGAGAGTGTAAACTGCACAAAGTAGTGCGACGCGCAAAATAGCGCGAGTGAGAAACTGCACAAAACAGAGCGACGCGCAAAATAGCGCGAGTGTGAACTACACCAAACAGTGCGAAGCGCAAAATAGCACGAGTGTGAACTGCACAAAACAGTGCGACACGCAAAATAGCGCGAGTGATAAACTGCACAAAACAGTGCGACGCACAAAACAGTGCGACGCGCAAAATAGCGCGAGTGTGAACTGCGCAAAACAGTGCGATGTGCAAAATAGTGCGAGTGTCAACTGCACAAAACAGTGCGAAGCGCAAAGTAGTGCGAGTGATAAGCTGCACAAAACAGTGCGACGCGCAAAATAGCGCGAGTGATAAACTGCACAAAACAGTGCGACACGCAAAATAGCGCGAGTGTCAACTGCACCAAACAGTGCGAAGCGCAAAATAGCGAGAGTGTAAAGTGCACAAAGTAGTGCGACGCGCAAAATAGCGCGAGTGATAAACTGCACAAAACAGTGCGACGCGCAAAATAGCACGAGTGTGAACTACACAAAACAGTGCTAAGCGCAAAATACCACGAGTGTGAACTGCACAAAACAGTGCGACGCGCAAAATAGCCCGAGTGATAAACTGCACAACACAGTGCGATGCGCAAAATAGCGCGAGCGTGAACTACGCAAAACAGTGCGATGCGCAAAATAGTGCGAGTGTCAACTGCACAAAACAGTGCGAAGCGCAAAATAGCGCGAGTGATAAACTGCACAAAACAGTGCGACGCGCAAAATAGCGCGAGTGTGAACTGCACAAAATAGTGCGACGCGCAAAATAGCGCGAGTGTGAACTGTACAAAATAGTGCGAAGCGCAAAATAGCGCGAGTGTCAACTGCACCAAAAGTGCGAAGCGCAAAATAGCGAGAGTGTAAACTGCACAAAGTAGTGCGACGCGCAAAATAGCGCGAGTGATAAACTGCACAAAACAGTGCGACGCGCAAAATAGCACGAGTGTGAACTACACAAAACAGTGCTAAGCGCAAAATAGCTCGAGTGTGAACTGCACAAAACAGTGCGACGCACAAAATAGCCCGAGTGATAAACTGCATAAAACAGTGCGACGCGCAAAATAGCGCGAGTGTGAACTGCACAAAACAGTGCGAAGCGCAAAATAGAGCGAGTGTCAACTGCACCAAACAGCGAGCGTGTAAACTGCACAAAGTAGTGCGACGCGCAAAATAGCGCGAGTGAGAAACTGCACAAAACAGAGCGACGCGCAAAATAGCGCGAGTGTGAACTACACCAAACAGTGCGAAGCGCAAAATAGCACGAGTGTGAACTGCACAAAACAGTGCGACGCGCAAAATAGCGCGAATGATAAACTGCACAAAACAGTGCGACGCGCAAAATAGCGCGAGTGTGAACTGCGCAAAACAGTGCGATGTGCAAAATAGTGCGAGTGTCAACTGCACAAAACAGTGCGAAGCGCAAAGTAGCGCGAGTGATAAGCTGCACAAAACAGTGCGACGCGCAAAATAGCGCGAGTGTGAACTGCACAAAACAGTGCGAAGCGCAAAATAGCGCGAGTGTCAACTGCACCAAACAGTTTGAAGCGTAAAATAGCGAGAGTGTAAACTGCACAAAGTAGTGCGACGCGCAAAATAGCGCGAGTGATAAACTGCACAAAACAGTGCGACGCGCAAAATAGCGCGAGTGTGAACTGCACAAAACAGTGCGACGCGCAAAATAGCGCGAGTGTGAACTGTACAAAACAGTGCGAAGTGCAAAATAGCGCGAGTGATAAACTGCACAAAACAGTGCGACGCGCAAAATAGCGGGAGCGTGAACTGCGCAAAACAGTGCGATGCGCAAAATAGTGCGAGTGTCAACTGCACAAAACAGTGCGAAGCGCAAAATAGCGCGAGTGATAAACTGTACAAAATAGTGCGACGCGCAAAATAGCGCGAGTGTGAACTTCACAAAACAGTGCGAAGCGCAAAATAGCGCGAGTGTCAACTGCACCAAACAGTGCGAAGCGCAAAATAGCGAGAGTGTAAACTGCACAGAGCAGTGTGACGCGCAAAATAGCGCGAGTGATAAACTGCACAAAATAGTGCGACGCGCAAAATAGCGCGAGTGTGAACTGTACAAAACAGTGCGAAGCGCAAAATAGCGCGAGTGTCAACCACACCAAACAGTGCGAAGCGCAAAATAGCGAGAGTGTAAACTGCACAAAGTAGTGCGACGCGCAAAATAGCGCGTGTGATAAACTGCACAAAACAGTGCGACGCGCAAAATAGCACGAGTGTGAACTACACAAAACAGTGCTAAGCGCAAAATAGCACGAGTGTGAACTGCACAAAACATTGCGACGCGCAAAATAGCCCGAGTGATAAACTGCACAAAACAGTGCGATGCGCAAAATAGCGCGAGTGTGAACTGCACAAAACAGTGCGAAGCGCAAAATAGCGCGAGTGTCAACTGCACCAAACAGTGCGAAGCGCAAAATAGCGCGAGTGTGAACTGCACAAAATAGTGCGACGCGCAAAATAGCGCGAGTGTGAACTGTACAAAATAGTGCGAAGCGCAAAATAGCGCGAGTGTCAACTGCACCAAAAGTGCGAAGCGCAAAATAGCGAGAGTGTAAACTGCACAAAGTAGTGCGACGCGCAAAATAGCGTGGGTGATAAACTGCACAAAACAGTGCGACGCGCAAAATAGCACGAGTGTGAACTACACAAAACAGTGCTAAGCGCAAAATAGCCCGAGTGTGAACTGCACAAAACAGTGCGACGCGCAAAATAGCCCGAGTGATAAACTGCATAAAACAGTGCGACGCGCAAAAATAGCGCGAGTGTGAACTGCACAAAACAGTGCGAAGCACAAAATAGAGCGAGTGTCAACTGCACCAAACAGCGAGAGTGTAAACTGCACAAAGTAGTGCGACGCGCAAAATAGCGCGAGTGAGAAACTGCACAAAACAGAGCGACGCGCAAAATAGCGCGAGTGTGAACTACACCAAACAGTGCGAAGCGCAAAATAGCACGAGTGTGAACTGCACAAAACAGTGCGACGCGCAAAATAGCGCGAGTGATAAACTGCACAAAACAGTGCGACGCACAAAACAGTGCGACGCGCAAAATAGCGCGAGTGTGAACTGCGCAAAACAGTGCGATGTGCAAAATAGTGCGAGTGTCAACTGCACAAAACAGTGCGAAGCGCAAAGTAGTGCGAGTGATAAGCTGCACAAAACAGTGCGACGCGCAAAATAGCGCGAGTGATAAACTGCACAAAACAGTGCGACACGCAAAATAGCGCGAGTGTCAACTGCACCAAACAGTGCGAAGCGCAAAATAGCGAGAGTGTAAAGTGCACAAAGTAGTGCGACGCGCAAAATAGCGCGAGTGATAAACTGCACAAAACAGTGCGACGCGCAAAATAGCACGAGTGTGAACTACACAAAACAGTGCTAAGCGCAAAATACCACGAGTGTGAACTGCACAAAACAGTGCGACGCGCAAAATAGCCCGAGTGATAAACTGCACAACACAGTGCGATGCGCAAAATAGCGCGAGCGTGAACTACGCAAAACAGTGCGATGCGCAAAATAGTGCGAGTGTCAACTGCACAAAACAGTGCGAAGCGCAAAATAGCGCGAGTGATAAACTGCACAAAACAGTGCGACGCGCAAAATAGCGCGAGTGTGAACTGCACAAAATAGTGCGACGCGCAAAATAGCGCGAGTGTGAACTGTACAAAATAGTGCGAAGCGCAAAATAGCGCGAGTGTCAACTGCACCAAAAGTGCGAAGCGCAAAATAGCGAGAGTGTAAACTGCACAAAGTAGTGCGACGCGCAAAATAGCGCGAGTGATAAACTGCACAAAACAGTGCGACGCGCAAAATAGCACGAGTGTGAACTACACAAAACAGTGCTAAGCGCAAAATAGCTCGAGTGTGAACTGCACAAAACAGTGCGACGCACAAAATAGCCCGAGTGATAAACTGCATAAAACAGTGCGACGCGCAAAATAGCGCGAGTGTGAACTGCACAAAACAGTGCGAAGCGCAAAATAGAGCGAGTGTCAACTGCACCAAACAGCGAGCGTGTAAACTGCACAAAGTAGTGCGACGCGCAAAATAGCGCGAGTGAGAAACTGCACAAAACAGAGCGACGCGCAAAATAGCGCGAGTGTGAACTACACCAAACAGTGCGAAGCGCAAAATAGCACGAGTGTGAACTGCACAAAACAGTGCGACGCGCAAAATAGCGCGAATGATAAACTGCACAAAACAGTGCGACGCGCAAAATAGCGCGAGTGTGAACTGCGCAAAACAGTGCGATGTGCAAAATAGTGCGAGTGTCAACTGCACAAAACAGTGCGAAGCGCAAAGTAGCGCGAGTGATAAGCTGCACAAAACAGTGCGACGCGCAAAATAGCGCGAGTGTGAACTGCACAAAACAGTGCGAAGCGCAAAATAGCGCGAGTGTCAACTGCACCAAACAGTTTGAAGCGTAAAATAGCGAGAGTGTAAACTGCACAAAGTAGTGCGACGCGCAAAATAGCGCGAGTGATAAACTGCACAAAACAGTGCGACGCGCAAAATAGCGCGAGTGTGAACTGCACAAAACAGTGCGACGCGCAAAATAGCGCGAGTGTGAACTGTACAAAACAGTGCGAAGTGCAAAATAGCGCGAGTGATAAACTGCACAAAACAGTGCGACGCGCAAAATAGCGGGAGCGTGAACTGCGCAAAACAGTGCGATGCGCAAAATAGTGCGAGTGTCAACTGCACAAAACAGTGCGAAGCGCAAAATAGCGCGAGTGATAAACTGTACAAAATAGTGCGACGCGCAAAATAGCGCGAGTGTGAACTTCACAAAACAGTGCGAAGCGCAAAATAGCGCGAGTGTCAACTGCACCAAACAGTGCGAAGCGCAAAATAGCGAGAGTGTAAACTGCACAGAGCAGTGTGACGCGCAAAATAGCGCGAGTGATAAACTGCACAAAATAGTGCGACGCGCAAAATAGCGCGAGTGTGAACTGTACAAAACAGTGCGAAGCGCAAAATAGCGCGAGTGTCAACCACACCAAACAGTGCGAAGCGCAAAATAGCGAGAGTGTAAACTGCACAAAGTAGTGCGACGCGCAAAATAGCGCGTGTGATAAACTGCACAAAACAGTGCGACGCGCAAAATAGCACGAGTGTGAACTACACAAAACAGTGCTAAGCGCAAAATAGCACGAGTGTGAACTGCACAAAACATTGCGACGCGCAAAATAGCCCGAGTGATAAACTGCACAAAACAGTGCGATGCGCAAAATAGCGCGAGTGTGAACTGCACAAAACAGTGCAAAGCACAAAATAGCGCGAGTGTCAACTGCACCAAACAGTGCGAAGCGCAAAACAGCGAGAGTGTAAACTGCACAAAGTAGTGCAACGCGCAAAATAGCGCGAGTGATAAACTGCACAAAACAGAGCGACGCGCAAAATAGCGCGAGTCTGAACTACACCAAACAGTGCGAAGCGCAAAATAGCACGAGTGTGAAATGCACAAAACAGTGCGACGCGCAAAATAGCGCGAGTGATAAACTGCACAAAACAGTGCGACACGCAAAATAGCGCGAGTGTCAACTGCACCAAACAGTGCAAAGCGCAAAATAGCGAGAGTGTAAAGTGCACAAAGTAGTGCGACGCGCAAAATAGCGCGAGTGATAAACTGCACAAAACAGTGCGACGCGCAAAATAGCACGAGTGTGAACTACACAAAACAGTGCTAAGCGCAAAATACCACGAGTGTGAACTGCACAAAACAGTGCGACGCGCAAAATAGCCCGAGTGATAAACTGCACAACACAGTGCGATGCGCAAAATAGCGCGAGCGTGAACTACGCAAAACAGTGCGATGCGCAAAATAGTGCGAGTGTCAACTGCACAAAACAGTGCGAAGCGCAAAATAGCGCGAGTGATAAACTGCACAAAACAGTGCGACGCGCAAAATAGCGCGAGTGTGAACTGCACAAAATAGTGCGACGCGCAAAATAGCGCGAGTGTGAACTGTACAAAATAGTGCGAAGCGCAAAATAGCGCGAGTGTCAACTGCACCAAAAGTGCGAAGCGCAAAATAGCGAGAGTGTAAACTGCACAAAGTAGTGCGACGCGCAAAATAGCGCGAGTGATAAATTGCACAAAACAGTGCGACGCGCAAAATAGCACGAGTGTGAACTACACAAAACAGTGCTAAGCGCAAAATAGCCCGAGTGTGAACTGCACAAAACAGTGCGACGCACAAAATAGCCCGAGTGATAAACTGCATAAAACAGTGCGACGCGCAAAATAGCGCGAGTGTGAACTGCACAAAACAGTGCGAAGCGCAAAATAGAGCGAGTGTCAACTGCACCAAACAGCGAGCGTGTAAACTGCACAAAGTAGTGCGACGCGCAAAATAGCGCGAGTGAGAAACTGCACAAAACAGAGCGACGCGCAAAATAGCGCGAGTGTGAACTACACCAAACAGTGCGAAGCGCAAAATAGCACGAGTGTGAACTGCACAAAACAGTGCGACGCGCAAAATAGCGCGAATGATAAACTGCACAAAACAGTGCGACGCGCAAAATAGCGCGAGTGTGAACTGCGCAAAACAGTGCGATGTGCAAAATAGTGCGAGTGTCAACTGCACAAAACAGTGCGAAGCGCAAAGTAGCGCGAGTGATAAGCTGCACAAAACAGTGCGACGCGCAAAATAGCGCGAGTGTGAACTGCACAAAACAGTGCGAAGCGCAAAATAGCGCGAGTGTCAACTGCACCAAACAGTTTGAAGCGCAAAATAGCGAGAGTGTAAACTGCACAAAGTAGTGCGACGCGCAAAATAGCGCGAGTGATAAACTGCACAAAACAGTGCGACGCGCAAAATAGCGCGAGTGTGAACTGCACAAAACAGTGCGACGCGCAAAATAGCGCGAGTGTGAACTGTACAAAACAGTGCGAAGTGCAAAATAGAGCGAGTGATAAACTGCACAAAACAGTGCGACGCGCAAAATAGCGCGAGCGTGAACTGCGCAAAACAGTGCGATGCGCAAAATAGTGCGAGTGTCAACTGCACAAAACAGTGCGAAGCGCAAAATAGCGCGAGTGATAAACTGTACAAAATAGTGCGACGCGCAAAATAGCGCGAGTGTGAACTTCACAAAACAGTGCGAAGCGCAAAATAGCGCGAGTGTCAACTGCACCAAACAGTGCGAAGCGCAAAATAGCGAGAGTGTAAACTGCACAGAGCAGTGCGACGCGCAAAATAGCGCGAGTGATAAACTGCACAAAATAGTGCGACGCGCAAAATAGCGCGAGTGTGAACTGTACAAAACAGTGCGAAGCGCAAAATAGCGCGAGTGTCAACCACACCAAACAGTGCGAAGCGCAAAATAGCGAGAGTGTAAACTGCACAAAGTAGTGCGACGCGCAAAATAGCGCGTGTGATAAACTGCACAAAACAGTGCGACGCGCAAAATAGCACGAGTGTGAACTACACAAAACAGTGCTAAGCGCAAAATAGCACGAGTGTGAACTGCACAAAACATTGCGACGCGCAAAATAGCCCGAGTGATAAACTGCACAAAACAGTGCGATGCGCAAAATAGCGCGAGTGTGAACTGCACAAAACAGTGCGAAGCACAAAATAGCGCGAGTGTCAACTGCACCAAACAGTGCGAAGCGCAAAACAGCGAGAGTGTAAACTGCACAAAGTAGTGCAACGCGCAAAATAGCGCGAGTGATAAACTGCACAAAACAGAGCGACGCGCAAAATAGCGCGAGTCTGAACTACACCAAACAGTGCGAAGCGCAAAATAGCACGAGTGTGAAATGCACAAAACAGTGCGACGCGCAAAATAGCGCGAGTGATAAACTGCACAAAACAGTGCGACACGCAAAATAGCGCGAGTGTCAACTGCACCAAACAGTGCGAAGCGCAAAATAGCGAGAGTGTAAAGTGCACAAAGTAGTGCGACGCGCAAAATAGCGCGAGTGATAAACTGCACAAAACAGTGCGACGCGCAAAATAGCACGAGTGTGAACTACACAAAACAGTGCTAAGCGCAAAATACCACGAGTGTGAACTGCACAAAACAGTGCGACGCGCAAAATAGCCCGAGTGATAAACTGCACAACACAGTGCGATGCGCAAAATAGCGCGAGCGTGAACTACGCAAAACCGTGCGATGCGCAAAATAGTGCGAGTGTCAACTGCACAAAACAGTGCGAAGCGCAAAATAGCGCGAGTGATAAACTGCACAAAACAGTGCGACGCGCAAAATAGCGCGAGTGTGAACTGCACAAAATAGTGCGACGCGCAAAATAGCGCGAGTGTGAACTGTACAAAATAGTGCGAAGCGCAAAATAGCGCGAGTGTCAACTGCACCAAAAGTGCAAAGCGCAAAATAGCGAGAGTGTAAACTGCACAAAGTAGTGCGACGCGCAAAATAGCGCGAGTGATAAACTGCACAAAACAGTGCGACGCGCAAAATAGCACGAGTGTGAACTACACAAAACAGTGCTAAGCGCAAAATAGCCCGAGTGTGAACTGCACAAAACAGTGCGACGCACAAAATAGCCCGAGTGATAAACTGCATAAAACAGTGCGACGCGCAAAATAGCGCGAGTGTGAACTGCACAAAACAGTGCGAAGCGCAAAATAGAGCGAGTGTCAACTGCACCAAACAGCGAGCGTGTAAACTGCACAAAGTAGTGCGACGCGCAAAATAGCGCGAGTGAGAAACTGCACAAAACAGAGCGACGCGCAAAATAGCGCGAGTGTGAACTACACCAAACAGTGCGAAGCGCAAAATAGCACGAGTGTGAACTGCACAAAACAGTGCGACGCGCAAAATAGCGCGAATGATAAACTGCACAAAACAGTGCGACGCGCAAAATAGCGCGAGTGTGAACTGCGCAAAACAGTGCGATGTGCAAAATAGTGCGAGTGTCAACTGCACAAAACAGTGCGAAGCGCAAAGTAGCGCGAGTGATAAGCTGCACAAAACAGTGCGACGCGCAAAATAGCGCGAGTGTGAACTGCACAAAACAGTGCGAAGCGCAAAATAGCGCGAGTGTCAACTGCACCAAACAGTTTGAAGCGCAAAATAGCGAGAGTGTAAACTGCACAAAGTAGTGCGACGCGCAAAATAGCGCGAGTGATAAACTGCACAAAACAGTGCGACGCGCAAAATAGCGCGAGTGTGAACTGCACAAAACAGTGCGACGCGCAAAATAGCGCGAGTGTGAACTGTACAAAACAGTGCGAAGTGCAAAATAGCGCGAGTGATAAACTGCACAAAACAGTGCGACGCGCAAAATAGCGCGAGCGTGAACTGCGCAAAACAGTGCGATGCGCAAAATAGTGCGAGTGTCAACTGCACAAAACAGTGCGAAGCGCAAAATAGCGCGAGTGATAAACTGTACAAAATAGTGCGACGCGCAAAATAGCGCGAGTGTGAACTTCACAAAACAGTGCGAAGCGCAAAATAGCGCGAGTGTCAACTGCACCAAACAGTGCGAAGCGCAAAATAGCGAGAGTGTAAACTGCACAGAGCAGTGTGACGCGCAAAATAGCGCGAGTGATAAACTGCACAAAATAGTGCGACGCGCAAAATAGCGCGAGTGTGAACTGTACAAAACAGTGCGAAGCGCAAAATAGCGCGAGTGTCAACCACACCAAACAGTGCGAAGCGCAAAATAGCGAGAGTGTAAACTGCACAAAGTAGTGCGACGCGCAAAATAGCGCGTGTGATAAACTGCACAAACAGTGCGACGCGCAAAATAGCACGAGTGTGAACTACACAAAACAGTGCTAAGCGCAAAATAGCACGAGTGTGAACTGCACAAAACATTGCGACGCGCAAAATAGCCCGAGTGATAAACTGCACAAAACAGTGCGATGCGCAAAATAGCGCGAGTGTGAACTGCACAAAACAGTGCAAAGCACAAAATAGCGCGAGTGTCAACTGCACCAAACAGTGCGAAGCGCAAAACAGCGAGAGTGTAAACTGCACAAAGTAGTGCAACGCGCAAAATAGCGCGAGTGATAAACTGCACAAAACAGAGCGACGCGCAAAATAGCGCGAGTCTGAACTACACCAAACAGTGCGAAGCGCAAAATAGCACGAGTGTGAAATGCACAAAACAGTGCGACGCGCAAAATAGCGCGAGTGATAAACTGCACAAAATAGTGCGACACGCAAAATAGCGCGAGTGTCAACTGCACCAAACAGTGCGAAGCGCAAAATAGCGAGAGTGTAAAGTGCACAAAGTAGTGCGACGCGCAAAATAGCGCGAGTGATAAACTGCACAAAACAGTGCGACGCGCAAAATAGCACGAGTGTGAACTACACAAAACAGTGCTAAGCGCAAAATACCACGAGTGTGAACTGCACAAAACAGTGCGACGCGCAAAATAGCCCGAGTGATAAACTGCACAACACAGTGCGATGCGCAAAATAGCGCGAGCGTGAACTCCGCAAAACAGTGCGATGCGCAAAATAGTGCGAGTGTCAACTGCACAAAACAGTGCGAAGCGCAAAATAGCGCGAGTGATAAACTGCACAAAACAGTGCGACGCGCAAAATAGCACGAGTGTGAACTGCACAAAATAGTGCGACGCGCAAAATAGCGCGAGTGTGAACTGTACAAAATAGTGCGAAGCGCAAAATAGCGCGAGTGTCAACTGCACCAAAAGTGCGAAGCGCAAAATAGCGAGAGTGTAAACTGCACAAAGTAGTGCGACGCGCAAAATAGCGCGAGTGATAAATTGCACAAAACAGTGCGACGCGCAAAATAGCACGAGTGTGAACTACACAAAACAGTGCTAAGCGCAAAATAGCCCGAGTGTGAACTGCACAAAACAGTGCGACGCAGAAAATAGCCCGAGTGATAAACTGCACAAAACAGTGCGATGCGCAAAATAGCGCGAGTGTGAACTGCACAAAACAGTGCGAAGCACAAAATAGAGCGAGTGTCAACTGCACCAAACAGTGCGAAGCGCAAAACAGCGAGAGTGTAAACTGCACAAAGTAGTGCAACGCGCAAAATAGCGCGAGTGATAAACTGCACAAAACAGAGCGACGCGCAAAATAGCGCGAGTCTGAACTACACCAAACAGTGCGAAGCGCAAAATAGCACGAGTGTGAAATGCACAAAACAGTGCGACGCGCAAAATAGCGCGAGTGATAAACTGCACAAAACAGTGCGACACGCAAAATAGCGAGAGTGTCAACTGCACCAAACAGTGCGAAGCGCAAAATAGCGAGAGTGTAAAGTGCACAAAGTAGTGCGACGCGCAAAATAGCGCGAGTGATAAACTGCACAAAACAGTGCGACGCGCAAAATAGCACGAGTGTGAACTACACAAAACAGTGCTAAGCGCAAAATACCACGAGTGTGAACTGCACAAAACAGTGCGACGCGCAAAATAGCCCGAGTGATAAACTGCACAACACAGTGCGTTGCGCAAAATAGCGCGAGCGTGAACTACGCAAAACAGTGCGATGCGCAAAATAGTGCGAGTGTCAACTGCACAAAACAGTGCGAAGCGCAAAATAGCGCGAGTGATAAACTGCACAAAACAGTGCGACGCGCAAAATAGCGCGAGTGTGAACTGCACAAAATAGTGCGACGCGCAAAATAGCGCGAGTGTGAACTGTACAAAATAGTGCGAAGCGCAAAATAGCGCGAGTGTCAACTGCACCAAAAGTGCGAAGCGCAAAATAGCGAGAGTGTAAACTGCACAAAGTAGTGCGACGCGCAAAATAGCGCGAGTGATAAACTGCACAAAACAGTGCGACGCGCAAAATAGCACGAGTGTGAACTACACAAAACAGTGCTAAGCGCAAAATAGCCCGAGTGTGAACTGCACAAAACAGTGCGACGCACAAAATAGCCCGAGTGATAAACTGCATAAAACAGTGCGACGCGCAAAATAGCGCGAGTGTGAACTGCACAAAACAGTGCGAAGCGCAAAATAGAGCGAGTGTCAACTGCACCAAACAGCGAGCGTGTAAACTGCACAAAGTAGTGCGACGCGCAAAATAGCGCGAGTGAGAAACTGCACAAAACAGAGCGACGCGCAAAATAGCGCGAGTGTGAACTACACCAAACAGTGCGAAGCGCAAAATAGCACGAGTGTGAACTGCACAAAACAGTGCGACGCGCAAAATAGCGCGAATGATAAACTGCACAAAACAGTGCGACGCGCAAAATAGCGCGAGTGTGAACTGCGCAAAACAGTGCGATGTGCAAAATAGTGCGAGTGTCAACTGCACAAAACAGTGCGAAGCGCAAAGTAGCGCGAGTGATAAGCTGCACAAAACAGTGCGACGCGCAAAATAGCGCGAGTGTGAACTGCACAAAACAGTGCGAAGCGCAAAATAGCGCGAGTGTCAACTGCACCAAACAGTTTGAAGCGCAAAATAGCGAGAGTGTAAACTGCACAAAGTAGTGCGACGCGCAAAATAGCGCGAGTGATAAACTGCACAAAACAGTGCGACGCGCAAAATAGCGCGAGTGTGAACTGCACAAAACAGTGCGACGCGCAAAATAGCGCGAGTGTGAACTGTACAAAACAGTGCGAAGTGCAAAATAGAGCGAGTGATAAACTGCACAAAACAGTGCTACGCGCAAAATAGCGCGAGCGTGAACTGCGCAAAACAGTGCGATGCGCAAAATAGTGCGAGTGTCAACTGCACAAAACAGTGCGAAGCGCAAAATAGCGCGAGTGATAAACTGTACAAAATAGTGCGACGCGCAAAATAGCGCGAGTGTGAACTTCACAAAACAGTGCGAAGCGCAAAATAGCGCGAGTGTCAACTGCACCAAACAGTGCGAAGCGCAAAATAGCGAGAGTGTAAACTGCACAGAGCAGTGCGACGCGCAAAATAACGCGAGTGATAAACTGCACAAAATAGTGCGACGCGCAAAATAGCGCGAGTGTGAACTGTACCAAACAGTGCGAAGCGCAAAATAGCGCGAGTGTCAACCACACCAAACAGTGCGAAGCGCAAAATAGCGAGAGTGTAAACTGCACAAAGTAGTGCGACGCGCAAAATAGCGCGTGTGATAAACTGCACAAAACAGTGCGACGCGCAAAATAGCACGAGGGTGAACTACACAAAACAGTGCTAAGCGCAAAATAGCACGAGTGTGAACTGCACAAAACATTGCGACGCGCAAAATAGCCCGAGTGATAAACTGCACAAAACAGTGCGATGCGCAAAATAGCGCGAGTGTGAACTGCACAAAACAGTGCGAAGCACAAAATAGCGCGAGTGTCAACTGCACCAAACAGTGCGAAGCGCAAAACAGCGAGAGTGTAAACTGCACAAAGTAGTGCAACGCGCAAAATAGCGCGAGTGATAAACTGCACAAAACAGAGCGACGCGCAAAATAGCGCGAGTCTGAACTACACCAAACAGTGCGAAGCGCAAAATAGCACGAGTGTGAAATGCACAAAACAGTGCGACGCGCAAAATAGCGCGAGTGATAAACTGCACAAAACAGTGCGACACGCAAAATAGCGCGAGTGTCAACTGCACCAAACAGTGCGAAGCGCAAAATAGCGAGAGTGTAAAGTGCACAAAGTAGTGCGACGCGCAAAATAGCGCGAGTGATAAACTGCAGAAAACAGTACGACGCGCAAAATATCGCGAGTGTGAACTACACAAAACAGAGCGAAGCACAAAATAGCACGAGTGTGAACTGCACAAAACAGTGCGATGCGCAAAATAGCGCGAGTGATAAACTGCACAAAATAGCGCGAGTGTGAACTGCGCAAAACAGTGCGATGTGCAAAATAGTGCGAGTGTCAACTGCACAAAACAATGCGAAGCGCAAAATAGCGCGAGTGATAAGCTGCACAAAACAGTGCGACGCGCAAAATAGCGCGAGTGTGAACTGCACAAAGCAGTGCGACGCGCAAAATAGCGCGAGTGTGAACTGCACAAAACAGTGCAAAGCGCAAAATTGCGCGAGTGTCAACTCCACCAAACAGTTTGAAGTGCAAAATAGCGAGAGTGTAAACTGCACAAAGTAGTGCGACGCGCAAAATATCGCGAGTGATAAACTGCACAAAATAGTGCGACGCGCAAAATAGCGCGAGTGTCAACTGCACAAAACAGTGCGGAGTGCAAAATAGCGCGAGTGATAAACTGCACAAAACAGTGCGACGCGCAAAATAGGTCGAGCGTGAACTGCGCAAACAGTGCGATGCGCAAAATAGTGCGAGTGTGAACTGCACAAAACAGTGCGAAGCGCAAAATAGCGCGAGTGATAAACTGCACAAAACAGTGCGACTCGCAAAATAGCGCGAGTATGAACTGCACAAAATAGTGCGACGCGCAAAATAGCGCGATTGTGAACTTCACAAAACAGTGCGAAGCGCAAAATAGCGCGATTGTCAACTGCACCAAACAGTGCGAAGCGCAAAATAGCGAGAGTGTAAACTGCACAAAGCAGTGCGACGCGCAAAATAGCGCGAGTGATAAACTGCACAAAATAGTGCGACGCGCAAAATAGCGCGAGTGTGAACTGTACAAAACAGTGCGAAGCGCAAAATAGCGCGAGTGTCAACTACACCAAACAGTGCGAAGCGCAAAATAGCGAGAGTGTAAACTGCACAAAGTAGTGCGACACGCAAAATAGCGCGAGTGATAAACTGCACAAAACAGTGCGACGCGCAAAATAGCACGAGTGTGAACTACACAAAACAGTGCTAAGCGTAAAATAGCACGAGTGTGAACTGCACAAAACAGTGCGACGCGCCAAATTGCCCGAGTGATAAACTGCACAAAACAGTGCGATGCGCAAAATAGCGCGAGTGTGAACTGCACAAAACAGTGCGAAGCGCAAAATAGCGCGAGGGTCAACTGCACCAAACAGTGCGAAGCGCAAAACAGCGAGAGCGTAAACTGCACAAAGTAGTGCAACGCGCAAAATAGCGCGAGTGATAAACTGCACAAAACAGAGCGACGCGCAAAATAGCGCGAGTGTGAACTACACCAAACAGTTCGAAGCGCAAAATAGCACGAGTGTGAACTGCACAAAACAGTGCGACGCGCAAAATAGCGCGAGTGATAAACTGCACAAAACAGTGCGACGCGCAAAATAGCGCGAGTGCCAACTGCACCAAACTGTGCGAAGCGCAAAATAGCGAGAGTGTAAAGTGCACAAAGTAGTGCGACGCGCAAAATAGCGCGAGTGATAAACTGCACAAAACAGTACGACGCGCAAAATAGCGCGGGTGATAAGCTGCACAAAACAGTGCGACGCGCAAAATAGCGCAAGTGTCGACTGCACGAAACAGTGCGAAGCGCAAAATAGCGAGAGTGTAAAGTGCACAAAGTAGTGCGACGCGCAAAATAGCGCGAGTGATAAACTGCACAAAGCAGTGCGACGCGCAAAATAACACGAGTGTGAACTACACAAAGCAGTGCTAAGCGCAAAATAGCACGTGTGTGAACTGCACAAAACAGTGCGACGCGCAAAATAGCCCGAGTGATAAACTGCACAAAACAGTGCGACGCGGAAAATAGCGCGAGTGTCAACTGCACAAAACAGTGCGACGCGCAAAATAGCGCGAGTGTGAACTGTACAAAACAGTGCGAAGTGCAAAATAGCGCGAGTGATAAACTGTACAAAACAGTGCGACGCGCAAAATAGGGCGAGCGTGAACTGTGCAAAACAGTGCGATGCGCAAAATAGTGCGAGTGTGAACTGCACAAAACAGTGCGAAGCGCAAAATAGCGCGAGTGATAAACTGCACAAAACAGTGCGACTCGCAAAATAGCGCGAGTGTGAACTGCACAAAATAGTGCGACGCGCAAAATAGCGCGATTGTGAACTTCACAAAACAGTGCGAAGCGCAAAATAGCGCGAGTGTCAACTGCACCAAACAGTGCGAAGCGCAAAATAGCGAGAGTGTAAACTGCACAAAGCAGTGCGACGCGCAAAATAGCGCGAGTGATAAACTGCACAAAATAGTGCGACGCGCAAAATAGCGCGAGTGTGAACTGTACAAAACAGTGCGAAGCGCAAAATAGCGCGAGTGTCAACTACACCAAACAGTGCGAAGCGCAAAATAGCGAGAGTGTAAACTGCACAAAGTAGTGCGACACGCAAAATAGCGCGAGTGATAAACTGCACAAAACAGTGCGACGCGCAAAATAGCACGAGTGTGAACTACACAAAACAGTGCTAAGCGTAAAATAGCACGAGTGTGAACTGCACAAAACAGTGCGACGCGCCAAATTGCCCGAGTGATAAACTGCACAAAACAGTGCGATGCGCAAAATAGCGCGAGTGTGAACTGCACAAAACAGTGCGAAGCGCAAAATAGCGCGAGGGTCAACTGCACCAAACAGTGCGAAGCGCAAAACAGCGAGAGCGTAAACTGCACAAAGTAGTGCAACGCGCAAAATAGCGCGAGTGATAAACTGCACAAAACAGAGCGACGCGCAAAATAGCGCGAGTGTGAACTACACCAAACAGTTCGAAGCGCAAAATAGCACGAGTGTGAACTGCACAAAACAGTGCGACGCGCAAAATAGCGAGAGTGTAAACTGCACAAAGTAGTGCGACGCGCAAAATAGCGCGTGTGATAAACTGCACAAAACAGTGCGACGCGCAAAATAGCACGAGTGTGAACTACACAAAACAGTGCTAAGCGCAAAATAGCACGAGTGTGAACTGCACAAAACATTGCGACGCGCAAAATAGCCCGAGTGATAAACTGCACAAAACAGTGCGATGCGCAAAATAGCGCGAGTGTGAACTGCACAAAACAGTGCGAAGCACAAAATAGCGCGAGTGTCAACTGCACCAAACAGTGCGAAGCGCAAAACAGCGAGAGTGTAAACTGCACAAAGTAGTGCAACGCGCAAAATAGCGCGAGTGATAAACTGCACAAAACAGAGCGACGCGCAAAATAGCGCGAGTCTGAACTACACCAAACAGTGCGAAGCGCAAAATAGCACGAGTGTGAAATGCACAAAACAGTGCGACGCGCAAAATAGCGCGAGTGATAAACTGCACAAAACAGTGCGACACGCAAAATAGCGCGAGTGTCAACTGCACCAAACAGTGCGAAGCGCAAAATAGCGAGAGTGTAAAGTGCACAAAGTAGTGCGACGCGCAAAATAGCGCGAGTGATAAACTGCAGAAAACAGTACGACGCGCAAAATATCGCGAGTGTGAACTACACAAAACAGAGCGAAGCACAAAATAGCACGAGTGTGAACTGCACAAAACAGTGCGATGCGCAAAATAGCGCGAGTGATAAACTGCACAAAATAGCGCGAGTGTGAACTGCGCAAAACAGTGCGATGTGCAAAATAGTGCGAGTGTCAACTGCACAAAACAATGCGAAGCGCAAAATAGCGCGAGTGATAAGCTGCACAAAACAGTGCGACGCGCAAAATAGCGCGAGTGTGAACTGCACAAAGCAGTGCGACGCGCAAAATAGCGCGAGTGTGAACTGCACAAAACAGTGCAAAGCGCAAAATTGCGCGAGTGTCAACTGCACCAAACAGTTTGAAGTGCAAAATAGCGAGAGTGTAAACTGCACAAAGTAGTGCGACGCGCAAAATATCGCGAGTGATAAACTGCACAAAACAGTGCGACGCGCAAAATAGCGCGAGTGTCAACTGCACAAAACAGTGCGGAGTGCAAAATAGCGCGAGTGATAAACTGCACAAAACAGTGCGACGCGCAAAATAGGTCGAGCGTGAACTGCGCAAACAGTGCGATGCGCAAAATAGTGCGAGTGTGAACTGCACAAAACAGTGCGAAGCGCAAAATAGCGCGAGTGATAAACTGCACAAAACAGTGCGACTCGCAAAATAGCGCGAGTATGAACTGCACAAAATAGTGCGACGCGCAAAATAGCGCGATTGTGAACTTCACAAAACAGTGCGAAGCGCAAAATAGCGCGATTGTCAACTGCACCAAACAGTGCGAAGCGCAAAATAGCGAGAGTGTAAACTGCACAAAGCAGTGCGACGCGCAAAATAGCGCGAGTGATAAACTGCACAAAATAGTGCGACGCGCAAAATAGCGCGAGTGTGAACTGTACAAAACAGTGCGAAGCGCAAAATAGCGCGAGTGTCAACTACACCAAACAGTGCGAAGCGCAAAATAGCGAGAGTGTAAACTGCACAAAGTAGTGCGACACGCAAAATAGCGCGAGTGATAAACTGCACAAAACAGTGCGACGCGCAAAATAGCACGAGTGTGAACTACACAAAACAGTGCTAAGCGTAAAATAGCACGAGTGTGAACTGCACAAAACAGTGCGACGCGCCAAATTGCCCGAGTGATAAACTGCACAAAACAGTGCGATGCGCAAAATAGCGCGAGTGTGAACTGCACAAAACAGTGCGAAGCGCAAAATAGCGCGAGGGTCAACTGCACCAAACAGTGCGAAGCGCAAAACAGCGAGAGCGTAAACTGCACAAAGTAGTGCAACGCGCAAAATAGCGCGAGTGATAAACTGCACAAAACAGAGCGACGCGCAAAATAGCGCGAGTGTGAACTACACCAAACAGTTCGAAGCGCAAAATAGCACGAGTGTGAACTGCACAAAACAGTGCGACGCGCAAAATAGCGCGAGTGATAAACTGCACAAAACAGTGCGACGCGCAAAATAGCGCGAGTGCCAACTGCACCAAACTGTGCGAAGCGCAAAATAGCGAGAGTGTAAAGTGCACAAAGTAGTGCGACGCGCAAAATAGCGCGAGTGATAAACTGCACAAAACAGTACGACGCGCAAAATAGCGCGGGTGATAAGCTGCACAAAACAGTGCGACGCGCAAAATAGCGCAAGTGTCGACTGCACGAAACAGTGCGAAGCGCAAAATAGCGAGAGTGTAAAGTGCACAAAGTAGTGCGACGCGCAAAATAGCGCGAGTGATAAACTGCACAAAGCAGTGCGACGCGCAAAATAACACGAGTGTGAACTACACAAAGCAGTGCTAAGCGCAAAATAGCACGTGTGTGAACTGCACAAAACAGTGCGACGCGCAAAATAGCCCGAGTGATAAACTGCACAAAACAGTGCGACGCGGAAAATAGCGCGAGTGTCAACTGCACAAAACAGTGCGACGCGCAAAATAGCGCGAGTGTGAACTGTACAAAACAGTGCGAAGTGCAAAATAGCGCGAGTGATAAACTGCACAAAACAGTGCGACGCGCAAAATAGGGCGAGCGTGAACTGTGCAAAACAGTGCGATGCGCAAAATAGTGCGAGTGTGAACTGCACAAAACAGTGCGAAGCGCAAAATAGCGCGAGTGATAAACTGCACAAAACAGTGCGACTCGCAAAATAGCGCGAGTGTGAACTGCACAAAATAGTGCGACGCGCAAAATAGCGCGATTGTGAACTTCACAAAACAGTGCGAAGCGCAAAATAGCGCGAGTGTCAACTGCACCAAACAGTGCGAAGCGCAAAATAGCGAGAGTGTAAACTGCACAAAGCAGTGCGACGCGCAAAATAGCGCGAGTGATAAACTGCACAAAATAGTGCGACGCGCAAAATAGCGCGAGTGTGAACTGTACAAAACAGTGCGAAGCGCAAAATAGCGCGAGTGTCAACTACACCAAACAGTGCGAAGCGCAAAATAGCGAGAGTGTAAACTGCACAAAGTAGTGCGACACGCAAAATAGCGCGAGTGATAAACTGCACAAAACAGTGCGACGCGCAAAATAGCACGAGTGTGAACTACACAAAACAGTGCTAAGCGTAAAATAGCACGAGTGTGAACTGCACAAAACAGTGCGACGCGCCAAATTGCCCGAGTGATAAACTGCACAAAACAGTGCGATGCGCAAAATAGCGCGAGTGTGAACTGCACAAAACAGTGCGAAGCGCAAAATAGCGCGAGGGTCAACTGCACCAAACAGTGCGAAGCGCAAAACAGCGAGAGCGTAAACTGCACAAAGTAGTGCAACGCGCAAAATAGCGCGAGTGATAAACTGCACAAAACAGAGCGACGCGCAAAATAGCGCGAGTGTGAACTACACCAAACAGTTCGAAGCGCAAAATAGCACGAGTGTGAACTGCACAAAACAGTGCGACGCGCAAAATAGCGAGAGTGTAAACTGCACAAAGTAGTGCGACGCGCAAAATAGCGCGTGTGATAAACTGCACAAAACAGTGCGACGCGCAAAATAGCACGAGTGTGAACTACACAAAACAGTGCTAAGCGCAAAATAGCACGAGTGTGAACTGCACAAAACATTGCGACGCGCAAAATAGCCCGAGTGATAAACTGCACAAAACAGTGCGATGCGCAAAATAGCGCGAGTGTGAACTGCACAAAACAGTGCGAAGCACAAAATAGCGCGAGTGTCAACTGCACCAAACAGTGCGAAGCGCAAAACAGCGAGAGTGTAAACTGCACAAAGTAGTGCAACGCGCAAAATAGCGCGAGTGATAAACTGCACAAAACAGAGCGACGCGCAAAATAGCGCGAGTCTGAACTACACCAAACAGTGCGAAGCGCAAAATAGCACGAGTGTGAAATGCACAAAACAGTGCGACGCGCAAAATAGCGCGAGTGATAAACTGCACAAAACAGTGCGACACGCAAAATAGCGCGAGTGTCAACTGCACCAAACAGTGCGAAGCGCAAAATAGCGAGAGTGTAAAGTGCACAAAGTAGTGCGACGCGCAAAATAGCGCGAGTGATAAACTGCAGAAAACAGTACGACGCGCAAAATATCGCGAGTGTGAACTACACAAAACAGAGCGAAGCACAAAATAGCACGAGTGTGAACTGCACAAAACAGTGCGATGCGTAAAATAGCGCGAGTGATAAACTGCACAAAATAGCGCGAGTGTGAACTGCGCAAAACAGTGCGATGTGCAAAATAGTGCGAGTGTCAACTGCACAAAACAATGCGAAGCGCAAAATAGCGCGAGTGATAAGCTGCACAAAACAGTGCGACGCGCAAAATAGCGCGAGTGTGAACTGCACAAAGCAGTGCGACGCGCAAAATAGCGCGAGTGTGAACTGCACAAAACAGTGCAAAGCGCAAAATTGCGCGAGTGTCAACTGCACCAAACAGTTTGAAGTGCAAAATAGCGAGAGTGTAAACTGCACAAAGTAGTGCGACGCGCAAAATATCGCGAGTGATAAACTGCACAAAACAGTGCGACGCGCAAAATAGCGCGAGTGTCAACTGCACAAAACAGTGCGGAGTGCAAAATAGCGCGAGTGATAAACTGCACAAAACAGTGCGACGCGCAAAATAGGTCGAGCGTGAACTGCGCAAACAGTGCGATGCGCAAAATAGTGCGAGTGTGAACTGCACAAAACAGTGCGAAGCGCAAAATAGCGCGAGTGATAAACTGCACAAAACAGTGCGACTCGCAAAATAGCGCGAGTATGAACTGCACAAAATAGTGCGACGCGCAAAATAGCGCGATTGTGAACTTCACAAAACAGTGCGAAGCGCAAAATAGCGCGATTGTCAACTGCACCAAACAGTGCGAAGCGCAAAATAGCGAGAGTGTAAACTGCACAAAGCAGTGCGACGCGCAAAATAGCGCGAGTGATAAACTGCACAAAATAGTGCGACGCGCAAAATAGCGCGAGTGTGAACTGTACAAAACAGTGCGAAGCGCAAAATAGCGCGAGTGTCAACTACACCAAACAGTGCGAAGCGCAAAATAGCGAGAGTGTAAACTGCACAAAGTAGTGCGACACGCAAAATAGCGCGAGTGATAAACTGCACAAAACAGTGCGACGCGCAAAATAGCACGAGTGTGAACTACACAAAACAGTGCTAAGCGTAAAATAGCACGAGTGTGAACTGCACAAAACAGTGCGACGCGCCAAATTGCCCGAGTGATAAACTGCACAAAACAGTGCGATGCGCAAAATAGCGCGAGTGTGAACTGCACAAAACAGTGCGAAGCGCAAAATAGCGCGAGGGTCAACTGCACCAAACAGTGCGAAGCGCAAAACAGCGAGAGCGTAAACTGCACAAAGTAGTGCAACGCGCAAAATAGCGCGAGTGATAAACTGCACAAAACAGAGCGACGCGCAAAATAGCGCGAGTGTGAACTACACCAAACAGTTCGAAGCGCAAAATAGCACGAGTGTGAACTGCACAAAACAGTGCGACGCGCAAAATAGCGCGAGTGATAAACTGCACAAAACAGTGCGACGCGCAAAATAGCGCGAGTGCCAACTGCACCAAACTGTGCGAAGCGCAAAATAGCGAGAGTGTAAAGTGCACAAAGTAGTGCGACGCGCAAAATAGCGCGAGTGATAAACTGCACAAAACAGTACGACGCGCAAAATAGCGCGGGTGATAAGCTGCACAAAACAGTGCGACGCGCAAAATAGCGCAAGTGTCGACTGCACGAAACAGTGCGAAGCGCAAAATAGCGAGAGTGTAAAGTGCACAAAGTAGTGCGACGCGCAAAATAGCGCGAGTGATAAACTGCACAAAACAGTGCGACGCGCAAAATAACACGAGTGTGAACTACACAAAGCAGTGCTAAGCGCAAAATAGCACGTGTGTGAACTGCACAAAACAGTGCGACGCGCAAAATAGCCCGAGTGATAAACTGCACAAAACAGTGCGACGCGGAAAATAGCGCGAGTGTCAACTGCACAAAACAGTGCGACGCGCAAAATAGCGCGAGTGTGAACTGTACAAAACAGTGCGAAGTGCAAAATAGCGCGAGTGATAAACTGCACAAAACAGTGCGACGCGCAAAATAGGGCGAGCGTGAACTGTGCAAAACAGTGCGATGCGCAAAATAGTGCGAGTGTGAACTGCACAAAACAGTGCGAAGCGCAAAATAGCGCGAGTGATAAACTGCACAAAACAGTGCGACTCGCAAAATAGCGCGAGTGTGAACTGCACAAAATAGTGCGACGCGCAAAATAGCGCGATTGTGAACTTCACAAAACAGTGCGAAGCGCAAAATAGCGCGAGTGTCAACTGCACCAAACAGTGCGAAGCGCAAAATAGCGAGAGTGTAAACTGCACAAAGCAGTGCGACGCGCAAAATAGCGCGAGTGATAAACTGCACAAAATAGTGCGACGCGCAAAATAGCGCGAGTGTGAACTGTACAAAACAGTGCGAAGCGCAAAATAGCGCGAGTGTCAACTACACCAAACAGTGCGAAGCGCAAAATAGCGAGAGTGTAAACTGCACAAAGTAGTGCGACACGCAAAATAGCGCGAGTGATAAACTGCACAAAACAGTGCGACGCGCAAAATAGCACGAGTGTGAACTACACAAAACAGTGCTAAGCGTAAAATAGCACGAGTGTGAACTGCACAAAACAGTGCGACGCGCCAAATTGCCCGAGTGATAAACTGCACAAAACAGTGCGATGCGCAAAATAGCGCGAGTGTGAACTGCACAAAACAGTGCGAAGCGCAAAATAGCGCGAGGGTCAACTGCACCAAACAGTGCGAAGCGCAAAACAGCGAGAGTGTAAACTGCACAAAGTAGTGCAACGCGCAAAATAGCGCGAGTGATAAACTGCACAAAACAGAGCGACGCGCAAAATAGCGCGAGTGTGAACTACACCAAACAGTTCGAAGCGCAAAATAGCACGAGTGTGAACTGCACAAAACAGTGCGACGCGCAAAATAGCGCGAGTGATAAACTGCACAAAACAGTGCGACGCGCAAAATAGCGCGAGTGCCAACTGCACCAAACTGTGCGAAGCGCAAAATAGCGAGAGTGTAAAGTGCACAAAGTAGTGCGACGCACAAAATAGCGCGAGTGATAAACTGCACAAAACAGTACGACGCGCAAAATAGCGCGGGTGATAAGCTGCACAAAACAGTGCGACGCGCAAAATAGCGCGAGTGTCGACTGCACGAAACAGTGCGAAGCGCAAAATAGCGAGAGTGTAAAGTGCACAAAGTAGTGCGACGCGCAAAATAGCGCGAGTGATAAACTGCACAAAACAGTGCGACGCGCAAAATAACACGAGTGTGAACTACACAAAACAGTGCTAAGCGCAAAATAGCACGAGTGTGAACTGCACAAAACAGTGCGACGCGCAAAATAGCCCGAGTGATAAACTGCACAAAACAGTGCGACGCGGAAAATAGCGCGAGTGTCAACTGCACAAAACAGTGCGACGCGCAAAATAGCGCGAGTGTGAACTGTACAAAACAGTGCGAAGTGCAAAATAGCGCGAGTGATAAACTGCACAAAACAGTGCGACGCGCAAAATAGGGCGAGCGTGAACTGCGCAAAACAGTGCGATGCGCAAAATAGTGCGAGTGTGAACTGCACAAAACAGTGCGAAGCGCAAAATAGCGCGAGTGATAAACTGCACAAAACAGTGCGACTCGCAAAATAGCGCGAGTGTGAACTGCACAAAATAGTGCGACGCGCAAAATAGCGCGATTGTGAACTTCACAAAACAGTGCGAAGCGCAAAATAGCGCGAGTGTCAACTGCACCAAACAGTGCGAAGCGCAAAATAGCGAGAGTGTAAACTGCACAAAGCAGTGCGACGCGCAAAATAGCGCGAGTGATAAACTGCACAAAATAGTGCGACGCGCAAAATAGCGCGAGTGTGAACTGTACAAAACAGTGCGAAGCGCAAAATAGCGCGAGTGTCAACTACACCAAACAGTGCGAAGCGCAAAATAGCGAGAGTGTAAACTGCACAAAGTAGTGCGACACGCAAAATAGCGCGAGTGATAAACTGCACAAAACAGTGCGACGCGCAAAATAGCACGAGTGTGAACTACACAAAACAGTGCTAAGCGTAAAATAGCACGAGTGTGAACTGCACAAAACAGTGCGACGCGCCAAATTGCCCGAGTGATAAACTGCACAAAACAGTGCGATGCGCAAAATAGCGCGAGTGTGAACTGCACAAAACAGTGCGAAGCGCAAAATAGCGCGAGGGTCAACTGCACCAAACAGTGCGAAGCGCAAAACAGCGAGAGCGTAAACTGCACAAAGTAGTGCAACGCGCAAAATAGCGCAAGTGATAAACTGCACAAAACAGAGCGACGCGCAAAATAGCGCGAGTGTGAACTACACCAAACAGTTCGAAGCGCAAAATAGCACGAGTGTGAACTGCACAAAACAGTGCGACGCGCAAAATAGCGCGAGTGATAAACTGCACAAAACAGTGCGACGCGCAAAATAGCGCGAGTGCCAACTGCACCAAACAGTGCGAAGCGCAAAATAGCGAGAGTGTAAAGTGCACAAAGTAGTGCGACGCGCAAAATAGCGCGAGTGATAAACTGCAGAAAACAGTGCGACGCGCAAAATAACACGAGTGTGAACTACACAAAACAGTGCTAAGCGCAAAATAGCACGAGTGTGAACTGCACAAAACAGTGCGACGCGCAAAATAGCGCGAGTGTCAACTGCACCAAACAGTTTGAAGTGCAAAATAGCGAGAGTGTAAACTGCACAAAGTGGTGCGACGCGCAAAATATCGCGAGTGATAAACTGCACAAAACAGTGCGACGCGCAAAATAGCGCGAGTGTGAACTGCACAAAACAGTGCGAAGCGCAAAATAGCGCGAGTGTGAACTGCACAAAACAGTGCGACGCGCAAAATAGCGCGAGTGTGAACTGCACAAAACATTGCGAAGCGCAAAATACCGCGAGTGTCAACTGCACCAAACAGTTTGAAGTGCAAAATAGCGAGAGTGTGAACTGCACAAAGTAGTGCGACGCGCAAAATATCGCGAGTGATAAACTGCACAAAACAGTGCGACGCGCAAAATAGCGCGAGTGTGAACTGCACAAAACAGTGCGACGCGCAAAATAGCGCGAGTGTGAACTGTACAAAACAGTGCGAAGTGCAAAATAGCGCGAGTGATAAACTGCACAAAACAGTGCGACGTGCAAAATAGCGCGAGCCTGAACTGCGCAAAACAGTGCGATGCGCAAAATAGTGTGAGTGTGAACTGCACAAAACAGTGCGAAGCGCAAAATAGGGCGAGTGATAAACTGCACAAAACAGAGCGACGCGCAAAATAGCGCGACTGTGAACTGCACGAAATAGTGCGACGCGCAAAATAGCGCGATTGTGAACTTCACAAAACAGTGCGAAGCGCAAAATAGCGCGAGTGTCAACTGCACCAAACAGTGCGAAACGCAAAATAGCGAGAGTGTAAACTGCACAAAGCAGTGCGACGCGCAAAATGGCGCGAGTGATAAACTGCACAAAATAGTGCGACGCGCAAAATAGCGCGAGTGTGAATTGTACAAAACAGTGCGAAGCGCAAAATAGCGCGAGTGTCAACTACACCAAACAGTGCGAAGAGCAAAATAGCACGAGTGTGAACTGCACAAAACAGTGCGACGTGCAAAATAGCGCGAGTGATAAACTGCACAAAACACTGCGACGCGCAAAATAGCGCGAGTGTGAACTGCGCAAAACAGTGCGATGCGCAAAATAGTGCGAGTGTCAACTGCACAAAACAGTGCAAAGCGCAAAATAGCGCGAGTGATAAACTGCACAAAACAGTGCGACGCGCAAAATAGCGCGAGTGTGAACTGCACAAAATAGTGCGACGCGCAAAATAGCGCGAGTGTCGACTGCACCAAACAGTGCGAAGCGCAAAATAGCGAGAGTGTAAAGTGCACAAAGTAGTGCGACGCGCAAAATAGCGCGAGTGATAAACTGCACAAAACAGTACGACGCGCAAAATAGCGCGAGTGTGAACTACACAAAACAGAGCGAAGCACAAAATAGCACGAGTGTGAACTGCACAAAACAGTGCGACGCGCAAAATAGCGCGAGTGATATACTGCACAAAACAGTGCGACGCGCAAAATTGCGCGAGTGTGAACTGCGCAAAACAGTGCGATGTGCAAAATAGCGCGAGTGATAAGCTGCACAAAACAGTGCGACGCGCAAAACAGCGCTAGTGTGAACTGCACAAAACAGTGCGACGCGCAAAATAGCGCGAGTGTGAACTGCACAAAACAGTGCGAAGCGCAAAATAGCGCGAGTGTCAACTGCACCAAACAGTTTGAAGTGCAAAATAGCGAGAGTGTAAACTGCACAAAGTAGTGCGACGCGCAAAATATCGCGAGTGATAAACTGCACAAAACAGTGCGACGCGCAAAATAGCGCGAGTGTGAACTGCACAAAACAGTGCGACGCGCAAAATAGCGCGAGTGTGAACTGCACAAAACAGTGCGACGCGCAAAATAGCGCGAGTGTGAACTGTAGAAAACAGTGCGAAGTGCAAAATAGCGCGAGTGATAAACTGCACAAAACAGTGCGACGCGCAAAATAGCGCGAGCGTGAACTGCGCAAAACAGTGCGATGCGCAAAATAGTGTGAGTGTGAACTGCACAAAACAGTGCGAAGCGCAAAATAGCGCGAGTGATAAACTGCTCAAAACAGTGCGACCCGCAAAATAGTGCCAGTGTGAACTTCACAAAACAGTGCGACGCACAAAATAGCGCGAGTGTGAACTGTACAAAACAGTGCGAAGTGCAAAATAGCGCGAGTGATAAACTGCACAAAACAGTGCGACGCGCAAAATAGCGCGAGCGTGAACTGCGCAAAACAGTGTGATGCGCAAAATAGTGCGAGTGTAAACTGCACAAAACAGTGCGAAGCGCAAAATAGCGCGAGTGATAAACTGCACAAAACAGTGCGACGCGCAAAATAGCGCGAGTGCGAACTGCACAAAATAGTGCGACGCGCAAAATAGCGCGATTGTGAACTTCACAAAACAGTGCGAAGCGCAAAATAGCGCGAGTGTCAACTGCACCAAACAGTGCGAAGCGCAAAATAGCGAGAGTGTAAACTGCACAAAGCAGTGCGACGCGCAAAATAGCGCGAGTGATAAACTGCACAAAATAGTGCGACGCGCAAAATACCGCGAGTGTGAACTGTACAAAACAGTGCGAAGCGCAAAATAGCGCGAGTGTCAACTACACCAAACAGTGCGAAGCGCAAAATAGCGAGAGTGTAAACTGCACAAAGTAGTGCGACGTGCAAAATAGCGCAAGTGATAAACTGCACAAAACAGTGCGACGCGCAAAATAGCACGAGTGTGAACTACACAAAACAGTGCTAAGCGTAAAATACCACGAGTGTGAACTGCACAAAACAGTGCGACGCGCCAAATTGCCTGAGTGATAAACTGCACAAAACAGTGCGATGCGCAAAATTGCGCGAGTGTGAACTGCACAAAACAGTGCGAAGCGCAAAATAGCGCGAGCGTCAACTGCACCAAACAGTGCGAAGCGCAAAACAGCGAGAGCGTAAACTGCACAAAGTAGTGCAATGCGCAAAATAGCGCGAGTGATAAACTGCACAAAACAGAGCGACGCGCAAAATAGCGCGAGTGTGAACTACACCAAACAGTGCGAAGCACAAAATAGCACGAGTGTGAACTGCACAAAACAGTGCGACGCGCAAAATAGCGCGAGTGATAAAGTGCACAAAACAGTGCGACGCGCAAAATAGCGCGAGTGCGAACTGCACAAAATAGTGCGACGCGCAAAATAGCGCGAGTGATAAACTGCACAAAACAGTGCGACGCGCAAAATAGCGCGAGTGCGAACTGCACAAAATAGTGCGACGCGCAAAATAGCGCGATTGTGAACTTCACAAAACAGTGCGAAGCGCAAAATAGCGCGAGTGTCAACTACACCAAACAGTGCGAAGCGCAAAATAGCGAGAGTGTAAACTGCACAAAGCAGTGCGACGCGCAAAATAGCGCGAGTGATAAACTGCACAAAACAGTGCGACGCGCAAAATAGCACGAGTGTGAACTACACGAAACAGTGCTAAGCGTAAAATAGCACGAGTGTGAACTGCACAAAACAGTGCGACGCGCCAAATTGCCCGAGTGATAAACTGCACAAAACAGTGCGATGCGCAAAATAGCGCGAGTGTGAACTGCACAAAACAGTGCGAAGCGCAAAATAGCGCGAGGGTCAACTGCACCAAACAGTGCGAAGCGCAAAACAGCGAGAGCGTAAACTCACAAAGTAGTGCAACGCGCAAAATAGCGCGAGTGATAAACTGCACAAAACAGAGCGACGCGCAAAATAGCGCGAGTGTGAACTACACCAAACAGTGCGAAGCGCAAAATAGCACGAGTGTGAACTGCACAAAACAGTGCGACGCGCAAAATAGCGCGAGTGTCAACTGCACCAAACAGTGCGAAGCGCAAAATAGCGAGAGTGTAAAGTGCACAAAGTAGTGCGACGCGCAAAATAGCGCGAGTGATAAACTGCACAAAACAGTACGACGCGCAAAATAGCGCGAGTGATAAGCTGCACAAAACAGTGCGACGCGCAAAATAGCGCGAGTGTCGACTGCACCAAACAGTGCGAAGCGCAAAATAGCGAGAGTGTAAAGTGCACAAAGTAGTGCGACGCGCAAAATAGCGCGAGTGATAAACTGCACAAAATAGTACGACGCGCAAAATAGCGCGAGTGTGAACTACACAAAACAGAGCGAAGCACAAAATAGCACGAGTGTGAACTGCACAAAACAGTGCGACGCGCAAAATAGCGCGAGTGATATACTGCACAAAACAGTGCGACGCGCAAAATAGCGCGAGTGTGAACTGCGCAAAACAGTGCGATGTGCAAAATAGTGCGAGTGTCAACTGCACAAAACAGTGCGAAGCGCAAAATAGCGCGAGTGATAAGCTGCACAAAACAGTGCGACGCGCAAAATAGCGCGAGTGTGAACTGCACAAAACAGTGCGAAGCGCAAAATAGCGCGAGTGTCAACTGCACCAAACAGTTTGAAGTGCAAAATAGCGAGAGTGTAAACTGCACAAAGTAGTGCGACGCGCAAAATATCGCGAGTGATAAACTGCACAAAACAGTGCGACGCGCAAAATAGCGCGAGTGTGAACTGCACAAAACAGTGCGACGCGCAAAATAGCGCGAGTGTGAACTGTACAAAACAGTGCGAAGTGCAAAATAGCGCGAGTGATAAACTGCACAAAACAGTGCGAAGCGCAAAATAGCGCGACCGTGAACTGCGCAAAACAGTGCGATGCGCAAAATAGTGTGAGTGTGAACTGCACAAAACAGTGCGAAGCGCAAAATAGCGCGAGTGATAAACTGCACAAAACAGTGCGACCCGCAAAATAGTGCCAGTGTGAACTGCACAAAACAGTGCGACGCACAAAATAGCGCGAGTGTGAACTGTACAAAATAGTGCGAAGTGCAAAATAGCGCGAGTGATAAACTGCACAAAACAGTGCGACGCGCAAAATAGCGCGAGCGTGAACTGCGCAAAACAGTGCGATGCGCAAAATAGGGCGAGTGTAAACTGCACAAAACAGTGCGAGGCGTAAAATAGCGCGAGTGATAAACTGCACAAAATAGTGCGACGCGCAGAATAGCGCGAGTGCGAACTGCACAAAATAGTGCGACGCGCAAAATAGCGCGATTGTGAACTTCACAAAACAGTGCGAAGCGCAAAATAGCGCGAGTGTCAACTGCACCAAACAGTGCGAAGCGCAAAATAGCGAGAGTGTAAACTGCACAAAGCAGTGCGACGCGGAAAATAGCGCGAGTGATAAACTGCACAAAATAGTGCGACGCGCAAAATACCGCGAGTATGAACTGTACAAAACAGTGCGAAGCGCAAAATAGCGCGAGTGTCAACTACACCAAACAGTGCGAAGCACAAAATAGCGAGAGTGTAAACTGCACAAAGCAGTGCGACGCGCAAAATAGCGCGAGTGATAAACTGCACAAAACAGTGCGACGCGCAAAATAGCACAAGTGTGAACTACACCAAACGGTGCTAAGCGTAAAATAGCATGAGTGTGAACTGCACAAAACAGTGCAACGCGCCAAATTGCCCGAGTGATAAACTGCACAAAACAGTGCGATGCGCAAAATAGCGCGAGTGTGAACTGCACAAAACAGTGCGAAGCGCAAAATAGCGCGAGGGTCAACTGCACCAAACAGTGCGAAGCGCAAAACAGCGAGAGCGTAAACTGCACAAAGTAGTGCAACGCGCAAAATAGCGCGAGTGATAAACTGCACAAAACAGAGCGACGCGCAAAATAGCGCGAGTGTGAACTACACCAAACAGTGCGAAGCGCAAAATAGCACGAGTGTGAACTGCACAAAACAGTGCGACGCGCAAAATAGCGCGAGTGATAAACTGCACAAAACAGTACGACGCGCAAAATAGCGCGAGTGATAAGCGGCACAAAACAGTGCGACGCGCAAAATAGCGCGAGTGTCGACTGCACCAAACAGTGCGAAGCGCAAAATAGCGAGAGTGTAAAGTGCACAAAGTAGTGCGACGCGCAAAATAGCGCGAGTGATAAACTGCACAAAACAGTACGACGCGCAAAATAGCGCGAGTGTGAACTACACAAAACAGAGCGAAGCACAAAATAGCACGAGTGTGAACTGCACAAAACAGTGCGATGCGCAAAATAGCGCGAGTGATATACTGCACAAAACAGTGCGACGCGCAAAATAGCGCGAGTGTGAACTGCGCAAAACAGTGCGATGTGCAAAATAGTGCGAGTGTCAACTGCACAAAACAGTGCGACGCGCAAAATAGCGCGAGTGTGAACTGCACAAAACAGTGCGACGCGCAAAATAGCGCTAATGTGAACTGCACAAAACAGTGCGAAGCGCAAAATAGCGCGAGTGTCAACTGCACCAAACAGTTTGAAGTGCAAAATAGCGAGAGTGTAAACTGCACAAAGTAGTGCGACGCGCAAAATATCGCGAGTGATAAACTGCACAAAACAGTGCGACGCGCAAAATAGCGCGAGTGTCAACTGCACCAAACAGTTTGAAGTGCAAAATAGCGAGAGTGTAAACTGCACAAAGTGGTGCGACGCGCAAAATATCGCGAGTGATAAACTGCACAAAACAGTGCGACGCGCAAAATAGCGCGAGTGTGAACTGCACAAAACAGTGCGAAGCGCAAAATAGCGCGAGTGTGAACTGCACAAAACAGTGCGACGCGCAAAATAGCGCGAGTGTGAACTGCACAAAACATTGCGAAGCGCAAAATACCGCGAGTGTCAACTGCACCAAACAGTTTGAAGTGCAAAATAGCGAGAGTGTGAACTGCACAAAGTAGTGCGACGCGCAAAAATATCGCGAGTGATAAACTGCACAAAACAGTGCGACGCGCAAAATAGCGCGAGTGTGAAACTGCACAAAACAGTGCGACGCGCAAAAATAGCGCGAGTGTGAACTGTACAAAACAGTGCGAAGTGCAAAATAGCGCGAGTGATAAACTGCACAAAACAGTGCGACGTGCAAAATAGCGCGAGCCTGAACTGCGCAAAACAGTGCGATGCGCAAAATAGTGTGAGTGTGAACTGCACAAAACAGTGCGAAGCGCAAAATAGGGCGAGTGATAAACTGCACAAAACAGAGCGACGCGCAAAATAGCGCGACTGTGAACTGCACGAAATAGTGCGACGCGCAAAATAGCGCGATTGTGAACTTCACAAAACAGTGCGAAGCGCAAAATAGCGCGAGTGTCAACTGCACCAAACAGTGCGAAACGCAAAATAGCGAGAGTGTAAACTGCACAAAGCAGTGCGACGCGCAAAATGGCGCGAGTGATAAACTGCACAAAATAGTGCGACGCGCAAAATAGCGCGAGTGTGAATTGTACAAAACAGTGCGAAGCGCAAAATAGCGCGAGTGTCAACTACACCAAACAGTGCGAAGAGCAAAATAGCACGAGTGTGAACTGCACAAAACAGTGCGACGTGCAAAATAGCGCGAGTGATAAACTGCACAAAACACTGCGACGCGCAAAATAGCGCGAGTGTGAACTGCGCAAAACAGTGCGATGCGCAAAATAGTGCGAGTGTCAACTGCACAAAACAGTGCAAAGCGCAAAATAGCGCGAGTGATAAACTGCACAAAACAGTGCGACGCGCAAAATAGCGCGAGTGTGAACTGCACAAAATAGTGCGACGCGCAAAATAGCGCGAGTGTCGACTGCACCAAACAGTGCGAAGCGCAAAATAGCGAGAGTGTAAAGTGCACAAAGTAGTGCGACGCGCAAAATAGCGCGAGTGATAAACTGCACAAAACAGTACGACGCGCAAAATAGCGCGAGTGTGAACTACACAAAACAGAGCGAAGCACAAAATAGCACGAGTGTGAACTGCACAAAACAGTGCGACGCGCAAAATAGCGCGAGTGATATACTGCACAAAACAGTGCGACGCGCAAAATTGCGCGAGTGTGAACTGCGCAAAACAGTGCGATGTGCAAAATAGCGCGAGTGATAAGCTGCACAAAACAGTGCGACGCGCAAAACAGCGCTAGTGTGAACTGCACAAAACAGTGCGACGCGCAAAATAGCGCGAGTGTGAACTGCACAAAACAGTGCGAAGCGCAAAATAGCGCGAGTGTCAACTGCACCAAACAGTTTGAAGTGCAAAATAGCGAGAGTGTAAACTGCACAAAGTAGTGCGACGCGCAAAAATATCTCGAGTGATAAACTGCACAAAACAGTGCGACGCGCAAAAATAGCGCGAGTGTGAACTGCACAAAACAGTGCGACGCGCAAAATAGCGCGAGTGTGAACTGCACAAAACAGTGCGACGCGCAAAATAGCGCGAGTGTGAACTGTAGAAAACAGTGCGAAGTGCAAAATAGCGCGAGTGATAAACTGCACAAAAACAGTGCGACGCGCAAAATAGCGCGAGCGTGAACTGCGCAAAACAGTGCGATGCGCAAAAGAGTGTGAACTGCACAAAACAGTGCGAAGCGCAAAATAGCGCGAGTGATAAACTGCTCAAAACAGTGCGACCCGCAAAATAGTGCCAGTGTGAACTTCACAAAACAGTGCGACGCACAAAATAGCGCGAGTGTGAACTGTACAAAACAGTGCGAAGTGCAAAATAGCGCGAGTGATAAACTGCACAAAACAGTGCGACGCGCAAAATAGCGCGAGCGTGAACTGCGCAAAACAGTGTGATGCGCAAAATAGTGCGAGTGTAAACTGCACAAAACAGTGCGAAGCGCAAAATAGCGCGAGTGATAAACTGCACAAAACAGTGCGACGCGCAAAATAGCGCGAGTGCGAACTGCACAAAATAGTGCGACGCGCAAAATAGCGCGATTGTGAACTTCACAAAACAGTGCGAAGCGCAAAATAGCGCGAGTGTCAACTGCACCAAACAGTGCGAAGCGCAAAATAGCGAGAGTGTAAACTGCACAAAGCAGTGCGACGCGCAAAATAGCGCGAGTGATAAACTGCACAAAATAGTGCGACGCGCAAAATACCGCGAGTGTGAACTGTACAAAACAGTGCGAAGCGCAAAATAGCGCGAGTGTCAACTACACCAAACAGTGCGAAGCGCAAAATAGCGAGAGTGTAAACTGCACAAAGTAGTGCGACGTGCAAAATAGCGCAAGTGATAAACTGCACAAAACAGTGCGACGCGCAAAATAGCACGAGTGTGAACTACACAAAACAGTGCTAAGCGTAAAATACCACGAGTGTGAACTGCACAAAACAGTGCGACGCGCCAAATTGCCTGAGTGATAAACTGCACAAAACAGTGCGATGCGCAAAATTGCGCGAGTGTGAACTGCACAAAACAGTGCGAAGCGCAAAATAGCGCGAGCGTCAACTGCACCAAACAGTGCGAAGCGCAAAACAGCGAGAGCGTAAACTGCACAAAGTAGTGCAATGCGCAAAATAGCGCGAGTGATAAACTGCACAAAACAGAGCGACGCGCAAAATAGCGCGAGTGTGAACTACACCAAACAGTGCGAAGCACAAAATAGCACGAGTGTGAACTGCACAAAACAGTGCGACGCGCAAAATAGCGCGAGTGATAAAGTGCACAAAACAGTGCGACGCGCAAAATAGCGCGAGTGCGAACTGCACAAAATAGTGCGACGCGCAAAATAGCGCGAGTGATAAACTGCACAAAACAGTGCGACGCGCAAAATAGCGCGAGTGCGAACTGCACAAAATAGTGCGACGCGCAAAATAGCGCGATTGTGAACTTCACAAAACAGTGCGAAGCGCAAAATAGCGCGAGTGTCAACTACACCAAACAGTGCGAAGCGCAAAATAGCGAGAGTGTAAACTGCACAAAGCAGTGCGACGCGCAAAATAGCGCGAGTGATAAACTGCACAAAACAGTGCGACGCGCAAAATAGCACGAGTGTGAACTACACGAAACAGTGCTAAGCGTAAAATAGCACGAGTGTGAACTGCACAAAACAGTGCGACGCGCCAAATTGCCCGAGTGATAAACTGCACAAAACAGTGCGATGCGCAAAATAGCGCGAGTGTGAACTGCACAAAACAGTGCGAAGCGCAAAATAGCGCGAGGGTCAACTGCACCAAACAGTGCGAAGCGCAAAACAGCGAGAGCGTAAACTGCACAAAGTAGTGCAACGCGCAAAATAGCGCGAGTGATAAACTGCACAAAACAGAGCGACGCGCAAAATAGCGCGAGTGTGAACTACACCAAACAGTGCGAAGCGCAAAATAGCACGACTGTGAACTGCACAAAACAGTGCGACGCGCAAAATAGCGCGAGTGTCAACTGCACCAAACAGTGCGAAGCGCAAAATAGCGAGAGTGTAAAGTGCACAAAGTAGTGCGACGCGCAAAATAGCGCGAGTGATAAACTGCACAAAACAGTACGACGCGCAAAATAGCGCGAGTGATAAGCTGCACAAAACAGTGCGACGCGCAAAATAGCGCGAGTGTCGACTGCACCAAACAGTGCGAAGCGCAAAATAGCGAGAGTGTAAAGTGCACAAAGTAGTGCGACGCGCAAAATAGCGCGAGTGATAAACTGCACAAAATAGTACGACGCGCAAAATAGCGCGAGTGTGAACTACACAAAACAGAGCGAAGCACAAAATAGCACGAGTGTGAACTGCACAAAACAGTGCGACGCGCAAAATAGCGCGAGTGATATACTGCACAAAACAGTGCGACGCGCAAAATAGCGCGAGTGTGAACTGCGCAAAACAGTGCGATGTGCAAAATAGTGCGAGTGTCAACTGCACAAAACAGTGCGAAGCGCAAAATAGCGCGAGTGATAAGCTGCACAAAACAGTGCGACGCGCAAAATAGCGCGAGTGTGAACTGCACAAAACAGTGCGAAGCGCAAAATAGCGCGAGTGTCAACTGCACCAAACAGTTTGAAGTGCAAAATAGCGAGAGTGTAAACTGCACAAAGTAGTGCGACGCGCAAAATATCGCGAGTGATAAACTGCACAAAACAGTGCGACGCGCAAAATAGCGCGAGTGTGAACTGCACAAAACAGTGCGACGCGCAAAATAGCGCGAGTGTGAACTGTACAAAACAGTGCGAAGTGCAAAATAGCGCGAGTGATAAACTGCACAAAACAGTGCGAAGCGCAAAATAGCGCGACCGTGAACTGCGCAAAACAGTGCGATGCGCAAAATAGTGTGAGTGTGAACTGCACAAAACAGTGCGAAGCGCAAAATAGCGCGAGTGATAAACTGCACAAAACAGTGCGACCCGCAAAATAGTGCCAGTGTGAACTGCACAAAACAGTGCGACGCACAAAATAGCGCGAGTGTGAACTGTACAAAATAGTGCGAAGTGCAAAATAGCGCGAGTGATAAACTGCACAAAACAGTGCGACGCGCAAAATAGCGCGAGCGTGAACTGCGCAAAACAGTGCGATGCGCAAAATAGGG